>CM077162.1:173453709-173639020 GCA_039583875.1 Platanthera guangdongensis | reverse complement strand
GGCTTGTATAACAAGGGTGGGTCAATCAGGAAAATGGCGTGAGGGGTCGATGGGTAGTGATTGCCTGAGGGAGCCGTGAATAAACCGGCTTGCTACACCACTTGGTGGTGGGTCGATTGCTTGGGTTAGTTATGTGGACGTTGTGAGGTTAGATAGTACCTCTGAGTGGTGTGGATGGGATGTTGCCAGCCTGCGAGCTGGTGGACTAAGATTGAACCGCCCCACCAACAAGTGAAGAACCTTTGATCGGCAATGTAACGACTGGGATACCTGGTACACCAAGAAGGTGCACTGAGTGACGGAGCGTCAGGTGGATACCGGCGTTTGTGATATAGTTGTGATTGCTAGATTGATAGAGATTATGAAATGGTAAATGCATAAGGTAAGGAACCATTGCCCGGGTAAGGGGTAGGGTCGTTATAAGTGGTCAGCTAAAGCTGACCGTTACTTTGTTTCGATCTTGGGTGGATATGTGTTTGCAGGTACTGCTGCTTGAATTGAAATGAGCAGAATGGATGGACTGTTGCTAAAGCCCTTGAAGGCTGTGCGAAATGTGTTTAGATTTTATGTGTGACCGGTCTGCGTCCGATGTACGAAAATATATTGTGAAAGAGAAACATGTAAGGCCTTAAGGCCAGGTGTGTGTGAGTTGTATACTTTCCTGGTTTGGATATATAAATGAGAGTTTATATAGTAGTGGACATTCTCTGAGTTGAGTTCATTAACTTAAAATGTTGCGCTAGAATGGATTGAGTTAGGATGCGAATAGATTTTGATTTTCGCACGTAATCCACCGCCTGTCTGTGACGTATGGCGTGGGGCCCTGCCGGACCCACCGTTATATGTCATGTGACGAGTGGGGGCGTTACAAGAAGTCTAAGACTATATGGGCGTCAACAAATGACACGAACCCATAGTGAAAACAGTCAGGTCTAACAAAATAACTACCTCAACACTCCTGAGGTGGAAACAAACGATCGCAACAGCTCGCAGCACCAGAGCACAACTCTGTCAGCTAATCCTGCTACTACCTCTGGACCTGAGGCATTCAAAAGAAGAACACCTCAGAAAGTAAACTACAAGTGGTGGTAAAAGAGAGTAAAGGAAGACCAACAAACCTCGAGCAGCAAACGAGGGACAACAAATCGACTGCAACAAAAGTCAGTAGCAAAGCAAAAGCAACAACAAAAAAAGAAATCTAGCTGAGCAGGAAAAATTAATAACACAACAACCCTAAACAGTACAGAGCATCAAGTATCAGAATTTCATATATTTATCTTTCTTTAATATTCATTATTACTCCGAATTTCAAATGAGACTGATCAGCTCTCAAAAAGGCATCAAAACACCGGCAAGCCAGGGTGTAAGATACTCAATAGAAGGAGAGTACTGTGCCGGGAAAAAGATCCACACACGCGTAAACCCAGGCACAAAGGCACCATGCCGAGGGAAAAAGCCCAACGTGTACAGACCAGCAACTAAGGTAATGTGTCGGGGATAAAGGTCCACAACACGCACAGACCCTACCAGAAAGGCATTATGGCGAGGGAGAAACCCCAATGCACACAGACCATCAAAAATTTCATTTAGTTAAATATTAAATATTCAAAGTTCTTTTTATTAAACTTAGTCTATCAGGTAAACGACTATGACTCATTTTTGACGAAATTTACAACTTAAAAGGGCACTTAACAAATCGAACATACCGACGAAATTCACAGGGGTTAACAAATGACTTAGACTAATAGATGAAGACTGCAAAGGGTCACACAAGGTAGGGGACGATCAAAAATAACAGGACGCACAAGATAACGCCACGATCAAAATGACACGACAATTAGAATGACGCAACTACATTTTTTACCAAATTTACGAGCAATTTATGGATAAAAGTTTTAGGAAATTTTAAACGTTTCAAATCCAAGAAAAATGGACTAGAAATTAGAAGAAATGAGTTAAGAGTGCAAGAACAACACTTGCCTCGGTTTCTACTTTAATCGGTCTCCAATTACTTCACGTCACGGATTTACCCAAAAGAAGGCGCGGGAAGCGGAATCTACAAGGATTTGACCAAAAGAGAGGTTAGGGACTAAAACTCTGACGAAAAAACTTCCACGAAATGAGAAAATCTTCCACGAAAAACTTCCGAGCACCGTAGCTTCGTCGGTGGCGATTCGAAACTTCACAAACTAAGAACTCTCGCTGTCACTCTCGCTCTCTGGTTCGGTCTAGACTTAAAGAGAAGATGAAGTTGAATAGAGCTTTCTTTAACCTAATGTCTTTATATACTTAATAGTTTAATAAGATTAATAGTATTAATAATAATAATCATAGTAATAAAAATAATGATTTTATGCGCAGATGCGCGGAAAACGAAAAATAGAGGTTTAAGATGGCCTCTAGTCGAAAAGTGATCAGCATGAAAGTTTTAGATCTCGTCGAGACGAACAAATTTCATGTTAACCATTTTTTTATTGACACGATGTTGACACTCAAAACGGCGCCCGAACGTTCGCGAAGAGTGTAGGAACGACTTTCTCGAGAAACAATGTTGTTTCTCGAGAAACAAAAAACAGCACTGTTTCTCGAGAAACAGTGATGTTTCTCGAGAAACAGCTTCTCGAGAAATGATCTTTGTTCTGGAGAAATGACATTATTTCTCGGAAATCAATATTATTTCTCGAGAAATCAATGTTATTTCTCGAATAAATCAGTTTTATCTCATGCTTCAGGATAAAATGATGATACCGGGCTAAACGTACCCCAATTCGAACGAAATTCGCACGATAAGTGAATGTCAGCACTACGAATCTAACATCGAAGACAAAACTAAATCCGACCAGCCATTCTCGAAATATAAATTTTCAAAGTTTACGACGAACATAAATTCTACAAAACTTTGGAAATTCGTCGAGGCTCGAATATCGCTCGGATCGCGACGAAACTTGATGAGCATGTCAAAAATAAATTAATTTAATTTCCTAATGTGAAATTTTCCATGTTCGACAAGGATTCACGAATTTGGCTGACTCGACCGAACAGACTCGAAAACGCACTAACGGCGACGCGCTGTCAACTCCACGTTAACATAACGCTCCTTACGTCATTATGATGTCACCAAGAGGATTAAATAATTATCGGAAAATCAGGAGCGTTACACCTACCCTGAGCGGGAGCCAAAACACTGAAGGGGCATTGAGTGGAGAAGCATCACTCAATGCTGAGGGCTGATGGGTTCCCGCCGACCCGAGGAGTGAAGCCCTTTCGCCTGCCCTGGGCGGGAACCTAAAGACTGAAGGGGCATTGAGTGGAGAAGCATCACCCAACGGCAAGGCCTGGAGGTCTCTTGCCAACCCGAGGCTCAAGCCCTTTCTCTTGCCCTAGGCGGGAACCTTCTTGCCTACTTACTTATCTAATCCGGTTTCAGCCCAAAGCTAGCCTAAGACTAGTCTAATCCGGGTCCTTGGGGCATCTTGGTCCCACCCATCGAATATGGGGTTGGTGCATGTGCTTAGTTGTAGCTTTTCCCTTTCCTTTGAAAGGGATAGTTCTAGGGTTTCCCTTTAATCCTACTCCTTTCTTGTTTCTTTGATAGGAGAAGGAGTTAATAATAAGCAACACAGAATTGGTCTTAGAAAATCTCGCCACAATCCTCTTCTCCCTTTGGAGATTTTCTTCTAGGTCCCTAATAGGGCATTCTTGTATTTTATGGTGCCTATCTGCATGTAAGTGATAGTTTTTAGCTGGTCGACTTCCTGATTTTCTATTCCAGCAGGGTTACTGACTCAGAATGCTGGGAAGTAGCAAGCTACAGAGATGCAATCTCTTGAGCCTGTTTTTTAGACAGCGCACACTCATTTTGAATGTATCCAGAAGTTCACAATATTTATCAATTACTTTATTGATGTCATTCTCAGATTCAGAATGACCTTCATCCTTAGATGAAAATACTTCTGAACCTGGACCAGTCATATATTTTGACTTAGATGAAGAGCTGGATGGAGAGGATGCCTTAGCTAGACCAGGCTGATCCTGGCAGACTTCTTCAGCAGATCTTGCCATCAACCCAACGTAGGCTTCATCTTCTTCATCTGACTCTGAGGAGGATGAGTCAGTCCAGCTTTTTTCCTTCCTTTGCAATGAAGGTTTTCTCCTTCTTGCTCTTCTGATGATGATGTTTCTTTTCACCAGCCTCCTTCTTCTTCACTGGGCAATCAACTATAATATGCCCTGTCTTGCTGCAATAATAAAAGATAACTTTATTAAAAATCTTTTACTGTATTTTGAGTCATACCTGCCTTTCTTTGAAGGTTTCTTCTTGGTTCTATAGTAGTCCTCCTTATGTTGAAAGGAAGAAGAATTTCTGCTCCTCCACCCCTTCTTCGTCTGCTTCAGAAACTGCCTTGAGAAGGCAGCAAATTGCCCATCATACATATTGCAGTCTGGTGTACCTAGCACTGAACTATCTAACTCAGTTGGCATTCTTGGGAGAGAAGGATTCTTCTCTTTGCTCCTCTTGGAACTATCTGCCTTGAAGGCCCCAGCTAATTCTTTGGCA
Organism: Platanthera guangdongensis; assembly: GCA_039583875.1. Classification (NCBI taxonomy): domain Eukaryota; kingdom Viridiplantae; phylum Streptophyta; class Magnoliopsida; order Asparagales; family Orchidaceae; genus Platanthera; species Platanthera guangdongensis. Next base: position 173,634,462 of record CM077162.1, on the reverse strand, counting down.
TAAGCTTTGCTAGTTTTCTCTTCCTCCTTCCTTGTAGTTAGCTATATTTCATATAACAGCAGCTTCCCAAAAACGTTTAGATGGTGGAGTATCTGCCAGCTTTGCCACTTATCTAATGGCACATATCTTAGTGTCCTAGTCTCTAGTAAGAGACCTAAGGAACTTATCATTTAGCTCATAGTTACTAAAGGCCCAACCATAGGTCCTTAGCTCATTTATAGTTCTGAAAAACCTTTTATAGCAGCTAGCTATGGTCTCCTCCTTGATCTTCCTGAAAGTCTCATACTTTTGATTGAGCATAGACTTCTTATCATCTCTAACTTCCTCAGTACCCTCCATATATATCACCAGGGTGTCCCACATTTCCTTTGAGGTCTTGCAGTGCACCAGGTTTTGAAAAGTGGAGTCATCTAAGACACTAACTATAATGCTTTATGCCCTTTTATCAGTTGTAGCCAAGATGACTTCATCCTTAGTCATTTCAGCATAACTTTTAGGAGTCTTTACATTTGTATCAAGGACAGACACCTTCAAGGGAATGTATGGTTCTTCTTGTATTGTAATATAAATTCTAGGATCAGAAGCCTCCATAACCAATCTGACCCTTTCTTTCAAGATTCCAAAATTCTCCTTCCTATAGAGAGGAAGCTTTATGGAACCATGTTCCTTATAGTTCTCTCCTGAACTCATATTTATCTTCTGTCGGCTACCCTTGGAGATCTACATAGACTGTTAAGCTTTTCTTGAGTAACTCCCTCTGATAGCACTTGAAAGTCTTTGAATATAAGGGTAGCTAATCACCTAGAGGGGTGAATAGGTTATTAAGGTCTTTTTATATTCTTTTGACCTTTAACTGATTAGGCCGTGTTGTGATTGATTAGTTCTGCTTTCAAGACATTCACACATAGCACACCACAGTTTTATAGTAGTTCCCCAGTATATAGGTACATCTAATGTCCCTCCCGCATTTCTAACAGTATGTTAGACAAGGAACTTCTCCAATAACTCAGCTCCTCGGAGCTTACAACACGATCTCACAGGACCACTCAGTCTCCTCCAAGACTTACAACTCGGGTACAAAACAATACCACTCAATGATCACCAAATCACCTACCTCAGCCCAACAAGCCTTACAACTCAGGCTGGGAGGACAGCCCTACCACTCAGATTCAAGAATGAATCCTACCACTCAGATCTATACTAGATCCTACACTCAGCCTTTATAACTTATGCTTACAACACAGATCTCACCAGATCTAACCCTCAACCTTCATAATATAATCTTACAGCTCAGATCTAGAAATGATCATAAAGAGATGAATTACTTTTTGATGTAGATTAGACTCCAGAGATTTATTCTATGAGTCTACGGCTTCTTAAACTGAGAGGTTTTCAGCCCAATCTTCTCCTTAGTCACAAGGATGATGAATTTGATGCTTATGCTGAAATTGACATAGAAACGGGTTTCTGATCGTGCTGATGAAGGGGGAAGATCAAGAATGATGGTCTTTAATCAGCTAACCTATTTTTGCCAAAAATTAATTGATTTGCCTCTCCTTCTATCCAAAGAAACCCAGGACAAATAACTTCTCCACTGATCCTGAGATTGTTCTTCAGATTAGGCTCTGCTTGGATCGAGAAGTTACTACAGCTGGGGCTGGCCTTGGTTCTTTCTTCTTCCTCAGAGAATATCCTTGATCATATTGTAGTAGATGTTGATTGTCGCAGCTAACTCAGAGAACCTTCAGATTCGTTGAAACGACCTTCTTGTCTCTGCAACAATGGTGAGGGAAGAAGACGTCTCGCTCCTCTTTCGCGAAATGAATTGATTCAGTAAAAGTTCTCCAAAAAGTTCTTAGATCTGATATGATTCCATCGCCTTTTATAAACATGCCATCCAGTGACTCGATTGACACATGTCGTTGTGATAATGATAGATTATAGCATATTAACACAAAATAAGATTGACGACGACGTTAGTGATGAATTGCAGCTCTTCCATAAACAATTTGAATTTTGCTGACTTTTGTTGACTTTGTTGACGTCAGTCATTCTAGACTTAGAAAATTTCAGACAACTGCCCAGGCATTTAGTGAACGAGCTATACTCAATGAATCTGGACGTAGAAAATTTTCTGCTCTACTAGGCGTTGAGAGCGTTGACTGAATAAGCTTTACTCAACGCTTTGGAACTTAATCAATATTCTGCATCATTCTACAACTTTAGGCGTTGAGAGCGTTGAGTGAATAAGCTTCAGTCAACGCCTATATACTTAGCCAAATCTCTTTATGTCTGAAGACGTTGAGTGAGCTGGCCTCACTCAATGCTTTTGAACTTAGTCAACATTTTGCATCCTTCTGTCTGAAAGCGTTAAGTGCATTGAGTGAATAAGTTTCACTCAACGCTTTTATACTTAGCCAAATGTCCTTCTATCTGAAGGTGTTGAGTGAGCTGGCCTTACTCAATGCTTTCTGCCTTTGTCTCTGAAATCTGGCATTGAGTGCATTGAGTGAACTGGATTCACTCAACGATTCTGGACTTAGTCGATTTCAATGTTTCCTCTTAGGCTGACTGCAGTAGCTTGACTCAAAGCTTTTTGATCTTGGCGTTGAGTGAACAGGCTTCGCTAAACGCTTTTAGACTTAGTCGATTTTATGTCTCCTTTTTCTTTGACTTTAACAGAAATAGCACGACGTTGAGTGAATAAGCTTCACTAAATGCTTCTAGACTTAGTCGATTTCCTTTGACAGATTTGTTGTGGCTTTAACTGAAGAAGCTTGATTCAACGTTTTGGTTATATGGCGTTGAGTAAGTTGACTTCACTCAACGCCTGCAAACTTAGCTACTTTTCTTCCTTGCCAATACTTAATGCTTTGACTGTCTACCCTCTCTCAGCGTTGTTAGCTTTATGGCATTGAGTGAACTGGCTTCACTCAATGACTGTTGACTTAGTCATTTTTCTGCGTTATAACTTACTGGGTTTAACTGTCCTGACTTTACTCAGCGCTATTAGTTGTATGATGTTGAGTGAATTGGATTCACTCGACATCTGTGGACTTAGTCATTTTTCTTCATTGTCACTGGATCCTAGTTCATCTAGCATCGAGTGAATTGGCTTCACTCAATGCCTGTGGACTTAGACGAATTTTTCTATCTCTCCAGTCAGCTTATTTGAGTCCACCTGATAATATCACTTAGACCACCTGTCTAATCAATATGACATAGACCAACCTGCATGCATGAACTTAAACATACATCAAATACAACTATGAGTATACCATTGACTTGTTTGATCTTTTAAAAATCTATGACACTGAGATCAATGAACTCAACAACCCCGCTGACCGGGCTCTCACTAGCCAATAGGGTAGGCAGGTCGCTCGGGTAGGAGGCTGAGATTGAATCAAGTTCAAAAAAGAATACCCTCGATGATACCCCGCTGACTAGACTCTCACTAGCCGGTGGGACAGGAAAGTCGCTCGGGAAGGAAGTTGACCCCTAAAGAAGACAGAGTCACATTTACGTCAGTTAAATTCCAACAAGTCAACGGATTACTTGGTCCCTCAGGGCAGGATGACATATAGAGGTGGTCAGGGAAACAGAGGTTGGGCTCTATTTCTTTTCGCTGCGAGTTCTACCTCTATTATGCTAGCATGAAGCGAAAGCACCGACTTTGTGAGAACTCGGATCTCGTGATAGAGGCGAGATCTTGCTCCTGTAAGCCAAGGGAGAAGAGGTAAGGTGAACCTCGGCGAGTTGGGGAAACGTGAAGAAAAGCATTCAACCATGAATCAACAAGTAATGTGAAAGCAAACCACGTAGTATACAAAAATGAACATAACAAAGGTAAACTTGATTCCTTATTAATCGCAAAATATAAGTTTGGTGTGCACGCCTTTACAATGTCAAAAGGGAAAAAAGAAAAATTACATCCCTCAGCTCGCGGGCGGGTCATCAGGGGAGTAGCCTCATCCCGAGGATTCCAGACTCGCCGCTTACGGGTAGAAATTCGGGATGGGGTCTCTTGAGGCTAGTCCCATCAAGTCATCCCGCAGAGCATCGAGATTGTGCAACATTCCCATGTTCGATTTCGTGGCCTGCAAGATCAGAAGTTTGTTGGTGTTCTCCACTTCATCTGGCGAGAAATGAAGGAGGTTGCACGCAATGGGGGAGGATGCACTGGGTGCAGTGGGAGTCTTCTTTGCACGAAAGTTGGCGAGATCCACCTTGGTTTCCCCGAGCTCCCCTTCAAGTTGTCGATGCGCGACCTCAGACGATCGGCGATCTCAACATCCTGTAGGAAATTTTTTAGAAACACAAGACAAAAGATAAGAGAGGTAAATAAAGAAAGAAGACACACCTCACCTCCGGAGTGCTTAGAGAGGAGACGCTCCATTAGCTCAAGGCATGCATCAAGGTCGAGGACCTTCACCTCAGAGAGCTCCCGAGCAGTGTCAGCATTCTTGAAATTCTTGCAGAAGCTAATCCCCCTCCGTGCGACCATATATGCAAGCTCAACGACACGCGGATGGACTCGCGAGCTCTCGTACGTGAGTTCTTTCATCGTCATCCTATCGTGCTCCTCGACATCTTGGCGGCCATAGAATCCATAGCTGAGGGAGTACGCGTCCTTGCTGGCATGGCCAGACTCTGTCTAGGAAGGAAGGAGAGTAGAGACGGTGATCTTGTATGAGCGCTCATCCCAGAAGAATATAGTTTGTCTATAGCCATCCTTGGGCTTCTGCCCTAGCCTGAAGTTAGGGTGTGAAGCAGGAGTTCCCAGGTATCCCCCCACCCCAGCTCTTCGCCCCCGTCCCCCCCTATTACTCACCCGCTTGATGGGTCGTCTCGCTTACTGGGGCGGTCTTCTTCGGGAGGACGGGCTCGCCTAAGGGGGCAGGACTCTTGGAAGCGATTGTCTTTTGATGCTTCGGGGGTCCACTAGACGACGATCCCGCATCGGGCCCTTTCCCGGGCTCTCCCCTTTTCTTCTTATCGCTGTCAAAAGTGGGACACACGGGTCCTTAGCATACGTAGCGGCAACAGATTGAGTGAGGGTGAGGGTAGGATCCACCATACTTTTTTTTGTGTAAGGCGGGTGTGTGGGGATATCATGCTCTGTGCAAACAAGAAAAAGTAGACCGAAAATTTGGGCAAACAGAATTTTATTATCCAAAAAATGTGTGTATTACAAAGGTATGGCCTCCCTTTTATAGAATGGAGGGGAGAGGAGAGATTACAAATAAGCAATGTGAGAATAATAATTACAGGAACAAGCATCTATACAAGCTGCACAAGCCCTGTGGTTAGACTAACCACACGACAACTACAATGAAGAGAAGACAATCTGACATTGTCTTCAAGTTGCCTGAGTCAAGCCGCCAGACCGCCCGGTCACCAACCAGCAACAACCACCTAGCAAAATGCTGGAGAGAAACTTCCAAACCGCGCGGTCTCTAAGATGCCAGGGGCAGACCGCCAGACCGCCCGATCACCATACAACAACACTCCCCCTCAAGCTGGAGCATATATATCAATCATGCACAAATTGTTGCAAATGTGATAAAAGGAAGTAGACACGTGTTTGATGAAGATATCTGCTGACACGTTGTCGGAGGTAATAAAGGGAGTATAGATCTGTTTCTTCAAAATCTCTTCCTGAATAAAATGGCAGTCGACTTCAATGTGCTTTGTCCTCTTATGGAAGATCGGATTTTTAGAGATATATATATAACGGACTTGTTGTCGCAAAACATAGGTAGAGGATGGTCGTAGACCTCTCCTAAGTCAAGCATGAGAGCCCGCAAATACTTTAATTCACATGTGGTCGACGACATACTTCGATATTCCGCTTCTACACTAGACCTGGAGATGACAGATTGTTTCTTGCTCTTCCAGCTCACAAGGTTTTCCCCCACAAATGTGCAAAAGCCCGGTGTGGACTTGCGATCTCCTTTATCATCAGCATAGATAGAATTCGAGTATGCTTCAACCTTCAAATGACCATTATTTTGAAACAACAGTCCTTTACCTGTCACCGCTTTAATATATTCCAAAATCCTCAGGTCAGACTGCAGATGGCACTCCCTAGGAGCTTGCATGAACTGGCTAACCTTGCCTACAACGTAAGAGATGTCGGCTCTGGTTACCGTAAGATAAATGAGTTTGCCGACCAGACGTCTGTACCTCGTAACATTTGATAGAGGAGGTGAGTCATATGTCTAGGTTTTATCTTCTACAATATCCATGGGGCATTGGGCAGGTTTAGCCCCAGTCAATCTTGTCTCTTTAAGAAGATCAAGAGTATACTTATGTTGAGATAAGACCAAGGAGTTGGGCTTTCGAGAGATTTCTATCCCCAGAAAGTATCTTAGGGAACTCATATCCTTCATGACCAAGTGTTGATAGAGATGTTTCTTTGTCAAGGCTATCCCAGCTTGGTCATCTCCAGTGAGAAGAATATCATCCACATATAAAACAAGAACCACCAGATAAAGGGAGATTTTGCGAATGAACAATGAGTGATCGACCGAACTCCTGGTAAAACCCACGGCCGCCACAATGCCACTAAACTTGTCAAACCAAGTACGATGGCTTTGCTTTAGGCTATAGATAGTCTTCTTCAACCTGCATACCAGAGTCTCTCCATGAGCAACATACCCAGGAGGTTATTACATGTAGACATCTTCATGAAGATTACCGTAGAGAAATGCATTTTTGACATCCAGTTGGGAAATTGGTCAATCCATGTTGACAGATGTACAACCCCGTATTCGCGAAGAGTGGGCCCAAAACAAGGCAAACGCGTTTTTAAGCGTTTTGGAGATTTTGTACTCTCGGTGGCCAATTTTGGCTCTGGCTTGAAAACATACTAGTAGGGGGAGGAAAAATCAACATCTTCCCGTGGGCCCTTTAGAGGGGCGGGTGCGGCAAGATGGCCGGCACCCCCCTGGCATGCTAGGCCCGAGGTGGGATGGCGGGACTGGCTGGAGATCAGGATGCCGCCCCCGACACCCTGGCCGTGGGTAGGGGCGAGACCGGGCGGCCAACCCTCTCGCCCCAGGCGGCGAGCTCGCGGGGCGAGACCGGGCGGCCAGCCCTCTCGCCCCAGGTGGCGAGCTCGTGGGGCGAGACCAGGCGGCCAGCCCTCTCGCCCCGGGCGGCGAGCTCACAGGGCGAGACCGGGCGGCCAGCCCTCTCGCCCCAGGTGGCGAGCTCGCGGGGCGAGACCGGCGGCCAGCCTTCTCACCCCAGGCGGCGAGCTCGCGGGGCGAGACCGGTGGCCAGCCTTCTCGCCCCAGGAGGCTAGTCCGGGGAGGGTTCGCCCTCCGCCCCCTAGACCTTTGTGGACCTTACTTTTACCATTTTGCCCTCGGGGGGAGTTACCTCTTTACCCCCAGGTGTGGTCGTTTCCTATTGGCCCAAAGTCTTTTAGCGTAGGGGTATTTCGGGCATTTTGGCCCATGGGATTTGGAAAATTATAAATAGACCCCCTTGGGTGCCTTTGGAGAGGGACTTTTGGCTTGCTTCCTCCTCCCTTAGCTTCTTCTTTATTGGGTACATTGGTTAAATGTACCTGATTTAAAGAAGCCTCACCCAACTCAATGATATACATCAAAGTGTATTTGATGTGTTGTTGAGTTTACTTGTGCAGGTTAAGTAATTGCAGGACTGAAGCAAAAAGTTTCTAAGTCCATGTGTCGACACCCAGAGGGAAAGTGTCGACACTTAAGAAAGCTTGTGTCGACACCCAGACAAGCAATGTCGACACTTGGAGTCATTGTGTCGACACCAGGGATGCTGAGTCGACACCAGACACAAAGTGTCGACACAAGGAGCTGTGTTGACACTCAGTGAAGAAAAGTGCAGTAAAGCTGTGTCGACACAAGAAGTGTGTGTCGACACCTAGAAGAACTGTGTCTACACCAGAAAGTGTCGACACTTGGAGCTGTGTCGACACTCAGCAAAAGTTAGCAGAGACTAAGTACAAGTGTCGACACCCAGAACAATGTGTCGACACTCAACAGAAGAGTCAGCACTTGAAGTATGTGTCGACACCCGGCACAATGTGTCGACACTCAACCAGAAGAGTCAACACATGAAGTAAGTGTCGACACCTAGAACTATGTGTCGACACTCAGCTGAAGACTCTACATTTGATGAAAGTGTCGACACATGGAGTTTTGTCGACACTTAGCAAAGAACAGCAAGATCATAAAATTATTCTAAGTACAAGTGTCGACACTAAGGGAATGTGTCGACACTCAGCTGAAGTCTCAAGAAGAAGAAGTGTGTGTCGACACAAGGAGCTGTGTCGACACTCAGCAAGTATCAACATTGAAGACTATGTGTCGACACCAAGAAGCAGTGTCGATACTTAACAGATTCAACACAAGAAGTTGTCTCGACACAAAGGAGATTTGTCGACACTTAGATGATTTCAGTAAAAGACAGAAGATCAAGTACTTGTGTCGACACTCAATTTCAGTGTCGACACCTGAAGAAGAAACTGTGTCGAGACAGAGTATCTACAACACAAGGAGTTGTGTCGACACCTTGTAGACTTGTGTCGACACCAAGACAACTTGTGTCGACACTTGGTCTATAAGTGTCGACACTTAAAGACAGAAAGTCTCGACACTTTCAGATAGTTAGAGATTTTTAAGAACTGACTGAATGACTTGACAGCTGTCGTTCCAGTCGGTCTACAGCACCTGTCAGAGATGTCAGAATTCAGTTATGAACCGGACCAGCCGGTTACCATGGAGAAGACCTATAAATAGGCTTATACAGAAACAGAAGTTGTAGTTAGACAAGTGGTTCAAGTTGTTGAAGTAGTTCACATCATTGATCAAGTATCAAAACAAGAAGATCTAGCTGTCCAAGTGAAGATCTAAGAAGTTGGAGAGAGAGGGCTCCTTTCAGAAATCAGCCTCTGGAACTAGGCTGAGAAGAAGGGTTCAGATTTATTCTGAATTCTAAGTGGCAGAGGTCAAGGATCAACTGCAGAAGGAGACAATCTTATTGAGTTCTATTTTCAAGAAGCTTTGAAGAAAGCTAAGTCAGATTGAATCCAGCTGAGTTCTTCCAAGAACTCATCAACAAACTCTCAACTCCCCTCTCTTATTTCTGAGTTGCTGAGTTATCATTTCTATAAACATTTTTATCTTGTAGGATCCTTTGGATCTGAGTGAATTGTAATCCTGTAATTATAAAGGCTGAGGGTAGGGCTTGAGAGCCTGAGTGTAGGAGATTGTAATCTCTGAGTGTAGGCCTTGTTCGCTGAGTGTAGGCCTTGTTGGCTGAGTGTAGGCCTTTGTGGCTGAGTGTAGGCTTTGGGATAAAGCTGAGTTGTAGGGCCTTGGGCCTGAGGTGTAGGAACCAGTTTGGGTTCTGAGCTAGTGGAGAAGTTTGGCCGAATCTAGTACACTGCTAGATAGGCGAAGGGGGAAAGTGGATGTACCCAAAGCTTGGGGAACCACTATAAAACTCTGTGTCTGCTGTGATTGTGCTGTGATTGTGTATGCTGTGTGATTGCTGTACAAAAGTAGTATAGATTATGTGTTATGTACTGATTGCTGCCAATAAAGTTTAAAAAGAATTTGGTCACATATTCACCCCCCCCCCTCTAGGTGTTTGGGTACTAAATCTTTCAAGTGGTATCAGAGTCAGATTCCTCAAAAAGGACTAACAGTCTAAGGAGATCCTGATTGGCAGATTCAGTCTAAGTCAAAATACAGCTTCAAGAAAATCAAGAACCATGGGTTCCTCTGAAAATCACAAGAAATTGTGTTCCATGAAATTACCTATATACAGAAAGGAAATCTTTGGGATCTGGAAGGAAAGGGTAAGACTGTTTATGGAAGCCTCTGACCCTAGGATTTACATCACAGTAAAGGAGGGGTCATATGTGCTCATGAAAATATCAGTTCTAGATGCAAATCAGAGAACACCAAAGAATTTCTCTGAGATGACTAAGGATGAGATTGTCCTAGCCACCATGGACAAAAGGGCACAAAACATTATAGTGAGTGTCATAGATGATGCAACTTTTCAGAACCTTATACACTGTAAGACAGCCAAAGAGATGTGGGATACTCTTATTGTGTATATGGAGGGTTCTGAAGAAGTTAGACAAGATAGAAAATCCTTGCTAAATCAGGAGTATGAAAGTTTTAGACGAGGAAAGGGTGATAGCATATCTGAGTGCTACAAAAAGTTCTACAGAATAGTGAATGAACTAATGTCTTATGGAAGAGAGTTCAGTAATTATGAACTAAATGACAAGTTCCTTAGGTCCCTAACTAAAGATTGGGACACAAAGATCTGTGCCATTAGAGAAATGGCTAAGTTGGGAGAAATTCCTCCACCTACACTGTTTGGCAAATTATTGTCATATGAGATGCAGTTGACAGTGAGGAAAGAGGAGGAGAAATCAACAAGAACTGAACACAAGGAAAGAACAGTAACTTTCAAGACAGAAGCTCCCAGAAAGTACAGAGGAAAGTCACCAACTCCACCTCCAAAGGTTGCTGAATCAGAGTCAGATGAATCAGTCAGCACAAAGTCTGAAAGCAGTGAAAGTGATGAAGACTTTGCTGCCTTCACTAGACACTTTCAGAAATTCTTGAAGAAGAAACAATGGAGGTCAAGACCTTCTACTTCAAATGGAAAAGAAGACTTTTATCAGGATAAAAAGCCTTCAAAGAAAGACAGGAAGAGGACTAAGACAAGCAAGGCAACTAGTTCAAAAATAGTGTGATATTGCTGCAATAGACATGACCATGTTGTTGCAGACTGTCCTGAAAAGAGAAAGGAATCTGGTGACAGGAAAAAGACTCACTTTAAAGGCAAGAAAGAAAAGTCTTTTGTTGCCAAGAAGGAGAAGACTCTATCAGATATCTCTTCTTCAGAAACTGAGTCTGATGCTGAGGCTTACATAGGACTGTTTGCTGAAGAAGATGAAGAAGAATTCATGCAGATTATGGAGTCTATATATGAACAAGAAGACAGTCAATGCCAAGGGCTAATGGCTTTGACAGAGAGTGACAAAATCCTGGAGCAGCCAGGACCCAGTAAGGTACAAAGTTCAACTTTAAGTTCAGTTTCTTGTTCTAGTACAGAATCAGATTCATCATCATCAAGTGATGAAAGTGTATCTGAGTCTGAGAAAGATATTCATCAGCTGATAGATGAATATAAGGTACTGTTGCAAGCTTACAAGAAAAGCAAGTCCCTAGCCAAAAGTCAGGCAAAGGAAATTGTTGATCTCAAAGCAGCTGCAACAGATTCTGAGAAGCTATTTGATCAAAAGCTTAATGAGATAGCCAGGCTGAAGCACATAACAGTGATTCAGATGGGTACTATATCATTTAAAAATGATCAAATCAAGAGTCTGGAGATTAATCTTCAGAAAGAGAGAGACTTAGTTGCTAGGTTTTCTAAACCTAAGTCAGTGTTACCCATAATTGATGAATTTGTTCATCACAAGGGTAAAGCTGGACTGGGCTTTACTAGACCTGCAAGCACTGAGCAGTCCAAGTCCAAGGGCAAAGCCCCAGCATTCAACAAGTCTGCTGTAGATAAGACAGTAAAGACAGTACCTAAGCAAAGGTACAATAAGTTTGAATGTTGGTGTTGTGGCAAGGTTGGCCACTTTGCAATGGACTGTTGGCACAATGCTAGTGCCAGGGTGAGTAGCAAACTACCTGTTGGAAAGCCAGTAGGTAGTTTTGTCAAGTTGCAAACTAACAAGTACCAAGGACCCAAGAATTCTTTGGGTTCTAAGGTTCATTAATCTGTTTTGCAGGTGAGTTCAAGTGGCCATACCCCAACATGGTACTTGGACAGTGGATGTTCCAGACATATGACTGGAACTAGAAGATTACTAAAGAACTACATTCGAATAAAAGATGGTCCAAAAGTTACCTTTGGTGGTTCTGAAAAAGGAATCATCAAAGGATTTGGTAACATTTCTAGTAACTTGGTTACCATTACTCAAGTGGCTTATGTTAAAGGGTTGAAACACAACCTAATAAGTATAAGTCAATTAAGTGATGTAGGGTATGACATCTCATTTGTTAAAAATGGTTGTCATATCAGGAGGTCAACTGATCAAGAGATCATTTTGACTGGGTATAGGAAAAGGAATGTCTATTGCTTAGACATTATGGTTGAGAACAATGGTTCTCCAGTTTGTCTTGTAGCTTATGAGACAGTCTCTCATTGTGTCAAATGGCACAAGAGGCTAGCCCATCTTAACTACAAGACTATTAGCAAACTCTTTAACAAAGAGTTAGTGAGGAATGATCCTCAAGTTAAGTGTGTTAAAGATGGTATTTCCTCAGCTTGTCAAAAGGGCAAGCAGACTAAATCCACCTTTAGAAGCATAGAAAACAAAGATGCTGTGAGGTGTTTATACCTCTTGCATATGGATCTCTTTGGTCCAATGCCAGTTCACAGCTTAGGTAGGAAGGTTTATACCTTTGTAGTTGTAGATGACTACTCAAGGTTTTCCTGGGTGTTCTTCTTAAGACAGAAATCTGAAATACCTAGTGTCTTCCATAACTTTGTCAAGCAAATTCAGAATTAACTAAACAGTACAGTGGTCAAGATTAGAAGTGACAATGGTACTGAATTTCAGTCTGATAGCATGACAAAACTATGTGAAGACTTTGGGATATTTCAAGAGTTTTCTTCACCTAGAACACCTCAGCAAAATGGCATTGCTGAGAGGAAGAATAGGACCTTGATAGAGGCTGGTAGGACCCTACTAAGTGATACATCATTGCTAGAGTATTTCTGGGCTGAAGCAGTTAACACTGCATGCCATGTTATAAATAGGGCTACCATCACTAAAAGGCTAAACAAGACCCCCTATGAAGTTGTGAAAGGCAGGAAACCAAACTTATCCTACTTCAGGATCTTTGTTTGCAAATGCTTCATACTTAACAATGGGAAGTTTTACTTGACTATGTTTGCTGCCAAGTCCCAAGAGGGAATTTTTGTTGGGTACAGCAATAACAGTAAGGCTTATAGAGTCTACAACTTGACTACACAAGTTGTAGAAGAATCTGTGCATGTTGTTTTTGATGAGACTAAACTTATTAACAATGAGTTCTCTAGTAGTGTATGCAGCCCCACAGGTATAAAAAAAAAAGATGGACAAGCTAACTATAGAAGAAGTACCTGCTGCAAGATAACAAGTAGAAGACAGTGGCTTTTGTCCAGGGGGAGAACTACATGTACCAATTGCTGATGAAGTTCAAGGAGTACAGCATGATGGAGATGCTGTAGAGTTTCAACTAGAAGTTAGGATGCCTCCAGCCAACAGGCATCTTAGAGATCATCCAGTAGAGCAGATTATTGGAGATCCAAGACAAGGAGTACAAACAAGGAGCAGAAATCAGAATGCTGCAATCTATTCCAGTTTTCTGTCTCAAGTTGAACCAAAGAGGTTTGAAGAAATCATTCAAGATCCACAATGGACTGAAGCAATGCAAGAAGAGCTTAATCAGTTCAAGAGGTGCAAGGTCTGGGAACTTGTTCCTAAACCTAAAGACCACGATATAATAGGAACTAAGTGGATCTACACGAATAAGATGGATGAACAAGGGGTCATCATTAAGAATAAAGCAAGATTGATTGCTAAAGGATATAGGCAAGAAGAAGGTATTGACTTTGATCAAACCTTTGCTCCAGTAGCCAGACTGGAAGCCATAAGGATGTTTCTTGCCTATGCAACCTATCAAGGATTCAAGGTTTACCAAATGGATGTCAAGTCAGCATTTCTGAATGATAATCTTAAGGAAGAAGTCTATGTGGAACAGCCTTCAGGTTTTGTTGATTCAACTCTAACTCATCATGTCTATAGACTTAGGAAAGCTTTATATGGGTTAAAGCAAGCCCCTAGGGCTTGGTATGAAACCCTATCTAGTTTCCTCATTGAGAACAAGTTCACAAGGGGGAAAATAGATAAGACTCTATTCCTTAGGGAATCTAGAGGCAAAGTTATACTAGTCCAAATATGTGTAGATGACATTATATTTAGGTCTACTGAAAGCAGCCTTTGCAAAAGTTTGCAAAACTTATGCAAGGTCAATTTGAGATGAGTAGTATGGGAGAGCTGAAGTTTTTCTTGGGTCTATAAGTTAAACAGACTGGGAGTGGTTTATCCATATGTCAGTCCAAGTTCACCCTAGAACTCATAAGGAAGTATGGTATGGATTCATCCATCACCATGAAGACTCCTATGGGGTCAAGTATGTATCTTAGCAAGGATGATGCAGGGAAACCTGTAGATGAAACCTTGTATAGAGGGATAGTTGGCTCCCTATTATACTTGACTGCTAGTAGACCAGATATCATGTATGCTACATGTATCTGTGTCAGGTATCAAGCCTGCCCTAAAGAGTCTCACTTGACAGCAGTCAAAAGAATATTGAGATATCTAAAGGGCACTCCCTATCTAGGCCTCTGGTACCCTAGGAATGGAGATTTTGAACTAACAGGTTATTCAGATGCAGACTTTGCAGGATGCAAAGAAGACAGAAAAAGCACTACTGGAACCTGTCAATTCATAGGTGGGAGACTAATTTCATGGAGTAGCAAAAAGCAAACCAGTGTGGCTATCTCCACTTTAGAGTCAGAGTATGTGGCTGCAGGAAGTTATTGTGCTCAACTTCTGTGGATACAACATCAGCTAGAGGACTATGGATTTCAGGTAAGTAGAACTCCACTCTTCTGTGATTCTACTAGTGCTATTTCAATAGCTAATAATCCTGTATCTCATAGTAGAACAAAACATATTGAAATTAAATATCATTTTCTTAGGGAGCATGTAGAAAGAGAATATATTTCACTTGAATATGTTAAAACTGATGTTCAATTAGCTGATATGTATACTAAGCCCCTAGAAAAAGCTAAGTTCAATAGATTTAAAATTGAACTAGGAATGATAAACTTAGAGTAAGTTTACAGAATTGAAAATGGCTAAATAAAAAGGTGTCGACACATAGACAAGTCTATGTCGACACAGAATAGTGGTGTCGACACTTCAGGAAAAAGGTGTCGACACATCTAGGAAGTTGGTGCCGACACTTCAGAATGTTAGTGTCGACACATGTCAAGTAGGTGTCGACACATCCAATGTGGTGTCGACACTTAGGTTTTACTTAGAATTTTCTAAGTAAAGTCTCGACTATGTGTAGAGTTGTATGGTGTCGACACATAAACAAGTGTCGACACATTAAATCTGTTAACTAAACTTGTGTCGACACATATGTGTCGAGACATTATAAGTCAGTGTCGACACTTATTGCCAGTGTCGACACAATTTAAGTTAGCTGTCCCGCCTGTTCATCTTCAAAATTCGAAAGGTATAAATAGGGTTTTGTCTTAGTTTGTCGACACGCTTTCAAAGTTTCGAGACTAAAACTTCTATGTCGACATCTCTCTTCTCTCAAGACAAATTCTTCAAACCCTAATGGCGCCTAAGCTAGAGGAGAATGTCAACGAAGGATATGAGCTGGTGCGCGGCGCTTTTGAAGAAGCAGATCAAGAAATCAAGTCTGTTGTAACCCTAGTAGCTGATTCCGGGTTAGATTATCTAGTTTCTGAACCCACTAAGATATGGAAGAAAGAGGTACTTGAATTCCTTAATGGAGCCAAGATAGATGAAACTGGATTCAAAATCAAATCCAGGGTTCATGATGAGAAGGTGAAGGTATCACCTAAAAGTCTGAGGAAGATTCTACAGCTTCCAAGAACTAAAGAGGAAGTTGAGGTTACTGCTTCAAAGACCAGGGAAGCTTTAACCTAGTGTGGATTAGATTCTACAATGAAGATTGGTTCTGTGTTTAACAGGAAGGGAATGAACAATCAAGGAAAGTTTCTTTCTGAAATTGTGGGAAAGGTCATTCTCAGCAAGCCAGGAGGGCATGACAGAGTGTCTGCCCATATGTTTAGTATAATGACAAGAATAATCTTCACTCTACAAACTGACTGGTCAATGGTAGTTTATGAGAAGATTAAAGAAAGCTTGAAGAAGCCCAATCTGGGCAGAATCATAAGTCTATACCTAGCTGGTGTGATTCCAGAGGTAATGAGTACTGCTGCTGGAAGCAAAATAAATCACATGAGGAAGATGGATCTGAGAATATTTTCTAGATGGGACAGGGTGTTGTCTAAAGAAATGCCAACCCCTGAGAAGATAATTCCTGAGAAAGAAATTCCACCTAAGAAGAAAAGGAAGACAGCTCCAGTGGCACAAGAGTCCACTAGCAGTTCTGGAAGTGAAGAGCCTGTTGTCTTCTCATCTGATGAGAATGTAGAAGAGCCTGCAGTGAAGTCTCCTGCTCCTCAAGATGCTGTTGAGATCCAGGGGAGCTACCTCAAGCAAGCCCTATTCACAAGGATCAAATCCAGGGGGAGCTTCCAGTTGTAGAAGAACCCACTACACTGGAAAGTGAACAAGCCACCACCATCATACTAGAGGTAATCACTGAACTAAACACTTTAGATTTACCTATAGAAGATACTGATTTGTCTGATGATCATCAGCAAATCCAGCTGGATAGTCAAGTCTCAGATGCTGTCAAAGAAGACACATCTGTTGTTGTGCAAGTGGTTCCTGATCCAGTGGTTGAAGAACCTAGAATTTCTCCTGCACAGTCTCCACAAGAATACACCATGGAAGATTTATTCCTAAATCTGGATCAAGCAGATTTTGACAAGGAAACTGATGCTGCTGAGAAGGAGAATGCTCCACTTGAGGGGGAGCAAGTGCAGATTCTGGAAGAGCCTATAAGGCCAGAAACTGAGAAAGCTCCAGATGTGCAACCTGAGAAGCCTCCAAGCCCTAAGGAAAGGGTGGATATAGCCAGCTCCTCAGAATCTGAAGATGAGGAGACTACAAGGGCTAAGCAAAAGAAACTTTATGTATTCAAGAGAAGAAGTCAAAGTTATAAGAAGGCTTTACAAACTGTTGCTCCACAACCTCTATCCCAGCCAGCTTCAGCTTTGGACTATAGTGCACTGATGGTTGCACTACAAATTAAACTTGATGAGCAAAGGAAGGCTCTAGAAACTTATGTGGATGAAGGGCAGAAATCCTTACAATTTGATTTGGCCCAAGATATCAAGTCTATAAGGTTTGAAATGAACCTTAACAAGAAGGAGATGACTGAATGCTTCCACAAGGGTGGCAATGCAGTGGTGTACTTGGCTACACACCAGGAGAAGATCAAAGAACAAGTGGATGACATGGCTGTGAAGCAAGGTTATGTACTTGAAAATCAGATAAGAATGAATGACAATCTTACTGCATCTCACAATGCCATTGCCACAGAACTAAAGAGTATAGCTGCAGGGCAGACTCCAGCTATAGCAAAGGCAGATTTTGACAAAGTATTCTTAGAAGAGATCACTGCTCTTAAGACTGCTATTCAAGATTCTCAGAAGCTGATAACTGACAAACTCCAAAGATTAAAACCTTTCTTCAAAGATGGAGTAAATTACTTGGATAATCAAGTCAGATTTCAGAAGGATGATGCGAGAGATCATATTGAAAGAGAAGTCATAAAGGGGGAGAGAGTGTTAGTCAAGGCAAGCTCTGATCATGCCAAATGGATATCAAATTCCATCAGAGCTACATTGGGATATCCTCCTCTTTGTGATGATGACAATGTGGCAGAATCTGGCATTCAAACTGCATATCTAGGAGGAGAGCAACCTGAAGTGGCTCAAGTTATATACCCTCCTCCAGATTTTGACATGATTCAAGCAGATGTACAGACCATGTATAGCCCATCTGGGGCAAAGACAATGTTATTCTTGAAAAGGTTGTTCAGCCTATATCTGAAGCCATGCAAGAGGCATTGCAGAAAGAAGAAGAGACAAGATTGTCTAAGAAGAGGTTTAGGGAACAAGCTGAACAGAGACCAGACTTTGAGCAGTGGAGGCCTACCTCTAGAAACATTATATTAACTGCCTGGAAAGCTGCCAAGGATAACATTCAAGACAGGAACAAATGGTTTTATGAAACTGAATGGAGAAAACATGAAACAAGGCAAGAGGCAATTGTTCAATACAGAAGGAAGGCAAAGATGGGAAAGCTACCTCCTACTGCCCAGGAGCCTAGCAAGTACTTTCCTAAGTCATACCATTATTTTGTGAGACAGAAGATCAAGGCAGAAGAGCTTAAGAAGAAAGATCTGAAAGGCAAGAAGCATGCTGATGCTGAAGCTGCTGATGCTCCTGTCAAAGCTAAAGTTCAAGCTGGCAAAGGAATAGATATTACGGAACCTGAACAGAAATAGATGTAGAAGTTTCTTAAAGTTTACTTTGTAATCTTTTTGATATAAAACTTTTTGTGTACTTCTGAAAATGTATAAGACAGATATTAGAACAATATGTTATATGTTAAATCTGTTTCATATTTGTTCTGTGATAATGTCTATGTCTATGTCTATATTTGTTCTGTGATGTTGTATTTGTATACATGTGTGATTAATACAGGTTTATGCTTACCCTGCTGTATATAATCCTGCTTTACATCATTTTGTAATTTTTATTATGAATGGTGTATATCATTGACTAAGGGTTATGACTTCTCCAAATAGGGGGAGATTGTTGGGTACATTGGTTAAATGTACCTGATTTGAAGAAGCCTCACCCAACTCAATGATATACATCAAAGTGTATTTGATGTGTTGTTGAGTTTACTTGTGCAGGTTAAGTAATTGCAGGACTGAAGCAAAAAGTTTCTAAGTCCATGTGTCGACACCCAGAGGGAAAGTGTCGACACTTAAGAAAGCTTGTGTCGACACCCAGACAAGCAGTGTCGACACTTGGAGTCATTGTGTCGACACCAGGGATGCTGAGTCCACACCAGACACAAAGTGTCGACACAAGGAGCTGTGTTGACACTCAGTGAAGAAAAGTGCAGTAAAGCTGTGTCGACACAAGAAGTGTGTGTCGACACCTAGAAGAACTGTGTCTACACCAGAAAGTGTCGACACTTGGAGCTGTGTCAACACTCAGCAAAAGTTAGCAGAGATTAAGTACAAGTGTCGACACCCAGAACAATGTGTCGACACTCAACAGAAGAGTCAGCACTTGAAGTATGTGTCGACACCCGGCACAATGTGTCGACACTCAACCAGAAGAGTCAACACATGAAGTAAGTGTCGACACCTAGAACTATGTGCGACACTCAGCTGAAGAATCTACACTTGAAGAAAGTGTCGACACATGGAGCTGTGTCGACACTTAGCAAAGAACAGCAAGATCATCAAATTATTCTAAGTACAAGTGTCGACACTAAGGGAATGTGTCGACACTCAGCTGAAGTCTCAAGAAGAAGAAGTGTGTTTCGACACAAGGAGCTGTGTCGACACTCAGCAAGTATCAACATTGAAGACTATGTGTCGACACCAAGAAGCAGTGTCGACACTTAACAGATTCAACACAAGAAGTTGTGTCGACACAAAGGAGATGTGTCGACACTTAGAAGATTTCAGTAAAAGATAGAAGATCAAGTACTTGTGTCGACACTCAATTTCAGTGTCGACACCTGAAGAAGAAACTGTGTCGAGACAGAGTATCTACAACACAAGGAGTTGTGTCGACACCTTGTAGACTTGTGTCGACACCAAGACAACTTGTGTCGACACTTGGTCTATAAGTGTCGACACTTAAAGACAGAAAGTATCAACACTTTCAGACAGTTAGAGATTTTCAAGAACTGACTGGATGACTTGACAGCTGCCGTTCCAGCCGGTCGACAGCACCTATCAGAGATGTCAGAATTCAGTTATGAACCGGACCAGCCGGTTACCATGGAGAAGACCTATAAATAGGCTTATACAGAAACAGAAGTTGTAGTTAGATAAGTGGTTCAAGTTGTTGAAGTAGTTCACATCATTGATCAAGTATCAAAACAAGAAGATCTAGCTGTCCAAATGAAGATCTAAGAAGTTGGAGAGAGAGGGCTCCTTCCAAGAAATCAGCCTCTGGAACTAGGCTGAGAAGAAGGGTTCAGATTTATTCTGAATTCTAAGTGGCAGAGGTCAAGGATCAACTGCAGAAGGAGACAATCTTATTGAGTTCTATTTTCAAGAAGCTTTGAAGAAAGCTAAGTCAGATTGAATCCAGCTGAGTTCTTCCAAGAACTCATCAAGAAACTCTCAACTCCCCTCTCTTGTTTCTGAGTTGCTGAGTTATCATTTCTATAAACATTTTTATCTTGTAGAATCCTTTGGATCTGAGTGAATTGTAAGCCTGTAATTATAAAGGCTGAGGGTAGGGCTTGAGAGCCTGAGTGTAGGAGATTGTAATCTCTGAGTGTATGCCTTGTTGGCTGAGTGTAGGCCTTGTTGGATGAGTGTAGGCCTTTGTGGCTGAGTGTAGGCTTTGAGATAAAGCTGAGTTGTAGGGCCTTGGGCCTGAGGTGTAGGAATCAGTTTGGGTTCTGAGCTAGTGGAGAAGTTTGGCCGTATCTAGTACACTGCTAGATAGGCGAAGGGGGAAAGTGGGTGTACCCAAAGCTTGGGGAACCACTATAAAACTCTGTGTCTGCTGTGATTGTGCTGTGATTGTGTATGCTGTGTGATTGCTGTGCAAAAGTAGTATAGATTCTGTGTTATGTACTGATTGCTTCCAATAAAGTTTAAAAAGAATTTGGTCACCTATTCACCCACCCCCCCTCTAGGTGTTTGGGTACTAAATCTTTCATTCTTGGTAGTGTAGAGAGAGCTCCTCCAAGGCACCCTAGCTCGAACATTGGCTAAGGAGGGGAAGTGCTCAGGTAGCCTTCCGGGTGTGAGGTGGGACCTCCGTGCTAGAGCCGAGGGTCTGTTTCTAGATTCTTGATCTTTGGTCCGTGACGTTCCTCCGGGTGTAGTAGGTGTGAGGTCACCCCCTTTCTAGTGACCCCGAACTCCACTGGGACCAAGTTTTTGGTTTCAACATTTTGGTGCGGTGAGCGTGGGGAGTAACCAGCACAGAAGATCTCGGGAGAGTGTCATGACCGGAGGTCAGGGAGGTAGTGATGATCTCGGCGAGCTCCACAGCCCAGGACCCTTTGTGGGGAGGCAAGAGTTCATGGCCTCCATCCAGGGCATCATGGAGATGCTGCGAAGGATTGCTCCTCAGGGTGGAAGCTCCACCCCGACCCCCCAGGAGTTAGCTCCTCCCCCTCTCGACGAGTTGACTCGCAGGGGTCTAAGCGAGATGACCCCAGCAGGGGGAGAAGGAAGTGCACCAGGAGGAAGGCCAGGGAAAGATAGGATGGGAGATGGGGTCGAGCGAGACCTCATCTTCCGGGAGTTATTCTCCAGCACGGCAAGTGCCACCCTTCCAGGCGAGCAGGTGGCGCGAGTGGACTAGGCGAGACCCCCCCTCAGGGGGTCACCCTTCAGTGAGCTGATCATCTCAGCTCCCGTTTCCGAGGGGTTCCGAGAGCCTGACATGGCTTACTACACAGGGAAGGATGACGACCATCACACCCAGGCCACCTGAAGAAGCATTGCCTTGGTAAAGTCTTTCCTTTTTTCCTACCTTGTGACAAGCTCTACCCATGACCGGCTGAATCAGGGGATCATGTAATTCATATTTTCCCCGTTTGAGGATGTAGGGTGTGGTAAGATTTGATTGAGATGCTTAGTACCTTTGCTCCGATGATGATTCCGCGGACATGCTCTCACTAGCTGGCAGGGCAGGTTGATCTCTCGTGGTAGCCCAAGTCCTTTGCTCCGATGATGATTCTGTGGCCAGGCTCCCACTAGCTGGCAGGGCAGTTTGATCTCTCATGGTAGCCCAAGTCCTTTGCTCCGATGATGATTTTGTGTCCAGGCTCCCACTAGCTGGCAGGGCAGGTTGATCTCTCGTGGTAGCCCAAGTCCCTTTGCTCCGATGATGATTCCGTGGCCAGACTCCCACTAGCTGGCAGGGCAGGTTGATCTCTCGTGGTAGCCCAAGTCCTTTTCTCCGATGATGATTCCGCGGCCAGGCTCCCACTAGCTGGCAGGGCAGGTTGATCTCTCGTGGTAGCCCAAGTCCTTTGCTCTGATGATGATTCCGCGGCCAGGCTCCCACTAGCTGGCAGGGCAGGTTGATCTCTCGTGGTAGCCCAAGTCCCTTTGCTCCGATGATGACCCCGAGGCCATCTCGTCACCCAGGCACCCAGCTGGCTTGACAGGTTGACCCCTCGGGAAGGCTAAGTGTTTTCACCCCGAGGCCGTCTCGTCACCCAGGCTCCCATTAGCTGGCTTGACAGGTTGACCCCTCGGGGACGCTAAGTGTTTTCACCACAAGGCCATCTCGTCACCCAGGCTCCCATTAGCTAGCTTGACAGGTTGACCCCTCGGGGAGGCTAAGTGTTTTCACCCAGAGGAGGTCTCGCCACCCAGGCTCCCATAGCTGGCATGGCAGGTTGACCCAGCGGGGAAGTTACACTCCGCGAATACGTTGGGTTGGATGTTTCTTTCCGAGCTTGTGCCAATCTCGAAAAGAGCGGGGATTGTGTACAACCCCGTATTCGCGAAGAGTGGGCCCAAAACAAGGCAAACGCGTTTTTAAGCTTTTTGGAGATTTTGTACTCTCGGTGGCCAATTTTGGCTCTGGCTTGGAAACATACTAGTAGGGGGAGGAAAAATCAACATCTTCCCCCGGGCCCTTTAGAGGGGCGGGTGCGGCAAGATGGTCGGCACCCCCCTGGCGTGCTAGGCGCGAGGTGGGATGGCGGGACTGGCTGGAGATCAGGATCCCGCCCCCGACACCCTGGCCTTGGGCAGGGGCGAGACCGGGCGGCCAGCCCTCTCGCCCTAGGCGGCGAGCTCGCGGGGCGAGACCGGGCGGCAAACCCTCTCACCTTAGGTGGCGAGCTCACGGGATGAGACCGGGCGGCCAGCCCTCTGGCCCTAGGTGGCGAGCTCGTGGGGCGAGACCGGGCGGCCAGCCCTCTCGCCCCAGGCGTCGAGCTCGCGGGGCGAGATCGGCGGCCAGCCTTCTCGCCCCAGGAATCTAGCCCGGGGAGGGTTCGCCCTCCGCCCCCTAGACCTTTGTGGACCTTGCTTTTACCGTTTTGCCCTCGAGGGGAGTTACCTCTTTACCCCCCGGTGTAGCTGTTTCCTATTGGCCCAAAGTCTTTTGGCGTAAGGGTATTTCGGGCATTTTGGCCCATGGGATTTAGAAAATTATAAATAGACCCCCTTGGGTGCCTTTGGAGAGGGTCTTTTGTCTTTCTTCCTCCTCCCTTAACTTCTTCTTGGTAGAGTAGAGAGAGCTCCTCCAAGGCACCCTAGCTCGAGCATTGTCTAGGGAGGGGAAGTGCTCAGGTAGCCTTCCGGGTGTGAGGTGGGACCTCCGCGCTAGAGCTGAGGGTCTGTTTCTAGCTTCTTGATCTTTGGTCCGTGACATTCCTCTAGGTGTAGTAGGTGTGAGGTCACCCCTTTCCAGGGACCCCGAACTCCACAGGGACCAAGTTTTTGGTTTCAACAACAGACACAGAGAGGAGAACCCAAATAGTACTGAGACGAGCAACGGGAGAGGTGTCAAAATAATCAATACCATAAGTCTGAGTGAAGCCTTTGGCAATAAGGCGTGCCTTGTAACGATCCACACTGCCGTTTGGACTGAACTTCACAACAAAGACCCACCGACAGCCACCAACATCGGTGCCCAATGGAGGAGGAACAAGGTTCCATATACCCCACTTAGTGAGGGAAGCAATTTCCTCATCCATGGCCGCCTTCCAATGGGGAATAGCAAGGGCTTCCTGGTAGGTGCGGGGAGTGGCAGTGGCAGAGATCGCCAATGCAAAAGTCTTGCAAGAAGGAGTAAGACGAGCATAGGAAATAACAACAGCTAGAGATGCTGGGTACATGTCTGCACCCCTTTGCGAAGAGCAATGGGAAGATCCAATTCAGCATGTTCCTCAGTTTCTGGGGCATCCGTGATGGAGAGAGCTGGCCCGGGAGTAGAGAGACGGTTGCAGATAAGAGGAAGAAATCTCGGTAGGTGGATATGGTTGAGGAGATGGTGGACATAGTGGAGGAGGAGAAATCTCAGTATGTGTAGATGGGACGGAGGGGACGGTAGGAGAAGTAGGAACATCAGGAAGATAAGAGGAGTCGCGAGAGAAATAGGACACATTTTTGAAAAAGGTTACGTCTGCAAAGACAAACTGCTTGCAAACAACATGGTCAAAATAATAATAACCTTTCTGACTGGTAGAGTAACCCAGAAAGACACATTTGGTGGCCCGTGGGGAGAGTTTGTCACGGGTGGTTGAGAGAGAGTGCACAAAGACCGTGCACCCAAAGACACGCAGAGGGAGAGGAAACAGATCGTTTCCCGGATAGAGAATGGAGAATGGGGTTTTACCGTGGAATATCATGGAGGGAATGTGATTGATGAGATAGCAGGTGATGAGAACATCATAGCCCCAATAGGAGCGAGAAACCTGCATTTATGTCATCAGAGTGCGCACGACATCGAGGAGGTGAGGTTTTTGCGTTCCGCCACGCCATTTTGTTGTGAGGTATAGACACAGCTAGTATGATGAAAAATCTCATTTTGCATACAGAAAGAAGAAAAATCATGACTAAGATATTCCTTTGCATTATCAGAGCGAAAGATTTTGATAAAAACATCAAACCGATTCTTAATCATAAAATGAAAAGTTGATCATACAGTGAATAATTCAGAGCGATATTTTAAGAGATATACCCACGTACAGAGGGAGAAATCATCAATAAAAGTTGCAAAATATGAACTAACCCAACCTATGGTGAGGGTAGGAGCATGACCTTAGATATCAGAGTGAACTAGATCAAAAGGACGGGAAGATCCACGACCTTGTTTCGGTGGGAAGGAGGACCAGTGATGCTTGTCAAGCTGACATGCGTCACAGTTGAGAGGAGAACTATGCAGAGGAAGGTGGGGCAGAAGTTTATGAAGAAGTTGTAGAGAGCATGACGAAGGCGAATGTTCCATTGGAGAAGATTAGTAGAAGAGCAGGAGAAGGCGGTCAGTGCGGAAATGTTGTCGAGGAAGTAGAGGCCGCCACTTTCAGTCTCAGCAGCAATCGTCCGTTGGGAGCACAGATCCTAAAACGAATAAGAAGTAGGAGTGAATGTGACGGAATATTATAGTTGCTTGCATGGAGAAGTAACATATAATAAATTGCAAGGGAACTTGGGCACGTAGAGGGTATCCACCAAGCGAAGAGACGGAGTGACTTGAACCACTCCTGTCCCATTGACGGTGAGGGAGAGTTATCCGCAATAAAGACCGGGGGCAACCGATCATGTGTTTCTAGGAGATAAAAATGCTGAAGATTGTCAGTCATATGATTGGTAGCACCAGGGTCGATCAGTCATATGATTGGTAGCACCAGAGTCGATCAGTCATTTACCTTGAGTAATTACGTGGGCACTATCTGAAGACGTGACCACCGAGGCGGACTGCTCCGAAGAGGAGGTGGAAGCATCCCTAGTGGGTCAAAGATGAGGATGCTTCTTCCAGCAGCGATCAAACGTATGGCTGATGCAGCCATAGTGAGAGCAGAGAAAATGAGAAGGACCGCGCTTGCCGGATTGGTGGTCTCAGACACCAGAGCCACTCCGCTGAGTCTGGTGAGCATAGTGGTCTGGTTGAGGAGGGGAGGATAACAGCGGATGTTGTAGCAGAGTGGTAACTACGGTGATGCGCTAGCAATGGCATCCATGGTGGTAGAATTCGCCTCGCCAAGGATCTGTTGACAGATCATGTCATAAGACTCAGGAAGTCGCAGAAGATAGCACACAACCAGAAGCTCCTTGAAGTGTTTGTGTTATTCGACCAGATCGGCAGAGAAGGGACAGTTCTGAAGAATTTCGGCTCCAAGATCCTGAACTTGTTGATAGGTGGCAGCAGGAGACATGGAGGGACGGGAAAAGAGGTCCGCATAGAGAGTATAGATGTGAGACGTCTGATCCCCCTTTGAGTAGAGAGCGGCATGATGAATCCAAACAGTCTTGACTGTTTCATCATGACAGATGACAAAGAGGCACTCATCAGAAAGGCTGTTAGACAGACAAGTGCGAACAAGAGTGTCGCTAGCATCCCAATCATCAGAGAGAGCGGAGTCTGGAGGAGGAGGGTCATCTGTGAGATGACGGCGTTTGCGTTGTGAGCGGAGAAGAAAGGTGAAGGAGACACTCCAGTCTGGGTAATTGGGACCGATGAGTTTGGAAACGGTGCCAAGGTTGCCCGAAGGAGTGGGAGGAGGAGGAGGAGCGACAACGGGAGTAGTAGTGGTAGAGGTATCAGAGGGAGCCATAGAAGAGAGCAAAAAGAAGTGAGAAGAACAAGTCGCGGCGAGAAGGTTAGGTCACGACGACTAAGAACAGGGTGCGGCTAAATAAACAGTTCGCGGCGAGAAGAACAAGTCGCGGTGAGAAGAGGAGGGCGTGGCGACTAGGAACAGGTCACGGCGAGAAGAATAGGTCGCGACAACTTAAGAGTAAGTCACGGCGAGAAGAAAGGGCAACGGCAAGGATGTGAAAGAAACCGCCCGAACAGGGCGCAATCAGGAGGGAGAAACAAGTCGTGAAGACAAGTCGCGAGAAGGAGCAAGTCGCG
Source organism: Platanthera guangdongensis (assembly GCA_039583875.1). Classification (NCBI taxonomy): domain Eukaryota; kingdom Viridiplantae; phylum Streptophyta; class Magnoliopsida; order Asparagales; family Orchidaceae; genus Platanthera; species Platanthera guangdongensis. The sequence continues at coordinate 173,607,837 of CM077162.1, read as the reverse complement.
GAGACCAGTCGTGAGAAGACAGGTTGTGCGAACAAAGGAAGATCACAGAATCAGGTGGAAAAGATCAAGTTCTCTGATACCATGTGTAAACAAGAAAACGTAGACCGAAAATTTGGACAAATGGAATTTTATTATCCAAAACTTGTGTGTATTACAAAGGTATGACCTGCCATTTATAGAATGAGGGAGAGATGAGAGATTACAAATAATCAATGTGGTACTAATAATTATAGGAACGAACATCTATACAAGTCGTACAAGCCGCATGGTTAGACTAACCGCACAACAACTACAATGAAGAGAAGACAACCCGACACTGTCTTTAAGTCGTCTGAGTCAAGCCGCCAGAGCGCCCGGTCACCAATCAGCAACAAATGCCTAGAAACTGCTGGAGAGAAACCGCCATACCACACGGTCTCCAAGCCGCCAGGGGCAAACCGCTAGACCACCCGGTCTGCAAGCCGCCAGGGACAGACCGTCAGACCGCCCGGTCAGGCATACAACATCATGCCCACATGCAAGAATGCTAGAAAAACAAGGCTTCAAGGCGACACAAGAGGCATGATAAAGTTGAGAGAGGGGTATGCGAGCTTACCGACACCTAGAAGTACAGGTAGCAGCGAGTCGACGTTGCACCATAGATGGGCGACTTCAAAGTTCTTCCCCATGAAGAACTTGTGCATATTGGCATCCTCGTCAAGGGCTCGGCAGGTGATCTCGTACTTTTGTGTCGGCGCGTAAGGGACATTGTTGTGGTCACCCTTGATAAAGATGAACTGATTGATCCAGTACTGGGCCTTATTGATGGTCTCATAGACCTTAATCTGGGAGTCGGTGAGGAAATCAACCTCGTTGTTGGTGGCTCGGTAGATGAATAGCTTGCGGAAAACCGTTAAGTTAAACTATATCCTCTCTTCGATCAGGTAGCACGTGTATGCCATTAACATCAAGATCTCATTGGGGGTGATCTGCGAGGGCACCAGGCCAAAGTAATTGAAGAATTGTTTCACCTCCGGCCATAGCGGGAGACAAAGTCCCATCTCGAAATGTTCAAGAGGGATGGCAAGCTCGTCCTCCCTTATGGAGTTGATGGGCTCGCCCTCCTTGGGCACGCGAGCCTCGAACCCCACTGGTACGAACTCCACAATAATCTCTGGCAGCTCGTTCTTTGAGACCCGTCCATCAAGGAAAACGTAGTCTAGGAAATTGGTCGCATAGTTTTGACGCCCTTCCTTGCCGTCGCCGACCATCTTGCGAGAACTTGTGTGAATGCTCGATATGCTTTGAAATAAAGAGGAAGGAGCAGTATGATAGTATGTGGCGACCGAGCAGGGGGTGCGGGTATTCATAGAAGCAGGGGAAGGAGTGGGCCCGACCAATTGACACGAATTCACTCGTCGCTTCTGCTCTCGCAAGACATCCTGCGGCATACTTTGCCTCAGTCCACTCGCGGACAACAACTTGAACACGACCATTCGAAAGACAAAAAGTCGCTCGACATCACGAGTTGTGCACTCACGGCGAGACCAAAAATATATGCATACGATACATTCAAGAGCTTGCAGACATTATCCAAATAGTTCGGCGGCATACACGGGAATATTAAACAAATTCAGTTCAGGGGAATATTATCTAGCTTAGTATGGAACCCATTTCCACGTGCCCTGTCCTCGCAAATGGCAGTGATCTCGTATTGGAGCATCTAACAGCATTCCTCCATCTTCTTCAGGTGCATCTCCTGGGAAGTCGTGTTCACTCCAAGGAGATTTTGCATTGCACTCGTAAAAGAGGCGCACTCGCACTCTAACGTCTCCACCCGTTGTTGTAGAGCGAGAAGGTAAGACAGGTCATCGTCTGTTGGCTGAGTCTGTTCGCCCTGCATCTCGCGAAGCATGAACTCATGTTTTCGCAAAAGGACTGCCACCCATTCAATTAGCTCAACAACGGACGTCGGCTCGCCGAGATAGCCTCGGATCTGGTCAGCAGAGGGTGGTGATGAGTATGTCGCGGTAGCATCATGACCACCCCCTATGGAGTTGTCAGTTGCGTCTGGTGAGATAAATCGGGAGATCAGTACAGATGAGCAAGATGAAAGGTATGACGCGTGTAAACTGCTTACCCAGAGAAGTCTCGTTAGGGCAATGAAAGGGAAAGCTTGGTTGGCCATAAAAGGGATCGCGAGAGGTAGATCATCGACTTTCCCAATCCAGCTCGCGGGACAAAAGAATTATGAGGAACTTTGACTTGCGGCGTCGAGGTCCCTGCACACCCACTCGCAAGGGATTTCGAGGCATCGACGAGATATTGACTGACATCACGGATCAGAGGACTGTCCAGAGAGGGAGTCTAGGTGATATCAATAAAATAAGGCACTGTGCAGACACAAGGAAGATTCAGAACCATACTCTCCAGCGAGAACAAGCGGAATCAAAAAACAAAAATCTAGTGCTGACTAAGAATTTGCGCTCGGGTGTCCGGCTCACCCAGACTCGCAGGCATCCCTCGCGCCCCGTTAAGAGTATGCTCTGCGGTCCCAGCAGGAGCATTAGCCTACAACAGTGTACATCAATAACACATTCTAGCTAACTGAGTGTTGAATTAACAATTGCGAGATTTTAGTGCGTACCAGGGGTTGGGAGATGGCCTTGCGGTCAGAGACTAGTGGAGGGGATTTTGATGAGCTCGACACCCCTCCGAAGGGATCGACCCTCGACTTCTTAAGAACCCGATTGTCGGGCTTCTTCGACTCGTTCTGGGAGGAATGCTCTGTGTTTATGGCCATCAGGTTGGCAGTGACCAACTTATTCTTCTCCCTGTCGGCAAAAAGATGTGTGAGAACAACTTACGAAAGCGGCATGGCGATGGAGAGTAGGAGGATTTTTAGAAGGAATGAGGTAGAGAGAGGGGAGCGGAAGGAGTTCTTTGGAATGATCACTCCCCCGCAGTATTTATATGCTTGGGCGGGGTCCAACCATAAGATTATTCTTTGTCCCCACTCGCCAAATAACGATGCGGTTGAATTATCTTTCCGAGCCTGGGACAGATCTCGCAAAGAGCGGGGATTGTGTACAACCACGTATTTGTTGAGTGCGCCTATCTAGCCCGATGATAAGGAGCAAGCACACAGTTTCACCGCGTGATTACGGTTTATCCAGCATGGTGGTGAGCGAGCAGAGAAGGCGAGTAAAAGTCTCGCCCATGGGAGAGCGGCAAGACGGAGAGTGCCCAGCCTAATCAGGTGCCCGTCGGCTGGGCGAGTGGCAAATGCCTAGTACCATTGGGCACTTGCCGCCAAGGCGAGTAGGCCGAAGGCGTCGACTCTTCATTAGAGGCTTTTCTTTCCCATTTTTTATTTGTCTTGAATTCGATTCTGGTCTACCATTAAATCCTCTAAACAGCAGAGTTACATTGTTGACAGATCACTTTGAGCAACATTTAACAGTTACTAAAAGGCGGAACTCGCTATTGATAGATCATCCCCGGAAAACTATAAATAGACCCCCAAGAGCACCTTGTAAAGGACCTCTTTCTGAGTTTTCCTCTCCCCTGGATAGCTTTGGTTGGCAACAGATTCATCTAATCACTCACCATGGTTTCCGGATGGGTGGTTAAATGACCCAATGGCTCTCCAAAGGTGCTCTGTCCAGCTTTGGTTTGGAAGGAGAATCAATCTAAGATCTTTCGTGTGTGTGGCGGGACCTCCTCGTTGCGACTTGGGGTCTTTTTGAGATTGTTTTAGTGGGAAGGTTCCCGAACTCTAAGTCCACAGTTGAGGTATTAGCTTGAGGGAAGTAAACGCAAGTTACCCCCAGGTCTGATCTCCTCGTTGAATCGTGGTTTCCGGGTTCAACACCTTAAGCTATTTAAGTGGCAACGACCCACTCTTTAAGCATACGATGATCGTCTTATCTGGATATGAAAACTCAACACATCACATCACATCAGATCACAAGTGGAAGCGATTTCAGAAACTAATATATATGTATATAACCATGGTCGTAGCCAAAAGTTTATGCATGAGGCTCTACTGGACTAAATAAATCTACAACACTCTCTGCTTCCAATCCACTAAGGTCTCACGTCTCTAAGATCTGGAGACGAGACTGGTGGGTCTACTCGTGCGGGCTATATAGTGGGTATGCTCACACACAGTCATTGGGCCTCGCTCTACTCCATCTCCTAAAAATGGTGTACAACATTATGTTTGTCAGAGACTAAGTGGATTCAAACATCCTCCCCAAGATCCCAAAAACTTGGGGACGAGAGTGAGCCTCAACAAATAAAAAATAACTGAAGCTCATGAGTTAGCAAAATCATATATATATATATATATATATATATATATATATATATATATATATATATATAACTAGAAAGCAACAGCAAATACATTAGTTATTGAAATGAGCACTATTAGCCAGCACACAATCACGTGGGTGTTCACAACTTACCACCACATACCCTATGTCGACATAGTTTGACTGCTTCTCTTCCAGCAGGGTAGCGAGCCCCACATGCCTCACCGATATGGCTGTCAGTGGCAGTAATCGGTCTTACTACTTCTTGGTGTGGACATACCGAGCTACCCAGGCCCCAACGTACAACTTGGTGTACTCCTGGATGTGATCAACATCCTGCAATAACTAAATTTGGCCAACTAGAGAGGGACCCAGCAGGGCATATAAAACATGGTAGAGCTCCCAGGATGCACATCTCCTTATTGCCTAGAGTCATCAACCTTCTTGTACTGGTACGTATGGTCTACGGTCATAACCGACCCACCATTTTTACCGCAACAACTCACAAACATATCAATAAATAAATAATTGGCACCTGTCAGGTATGCGATAGCTGGTCATACTTAATAGGGAATAATTCAGCCAGATGACCAACTTATGTTGCACGATCGTACCGCTTCAACTTTTGAAGAGAAGCATAGTGAACGAGGGAGCCCATTATTTAGGGCTAGCCTTGGAGGAATACCTCAACTCCAAATTAACCCCAACTAATGCTCAACCAATTAAACCGCTTACCAAGTGGAACCCACAATAAAATGCAGAAATGAAAGCATTAATAAATTGTAGTAAAGAAAGTGCGATAACTAAAATACTGCTGATTGTAAAGTACATGAACAGAAACACCAGAAGGAACTGCAGCAAATAAAATGTTGGAATTGAAATGAACCGCAATAATTAAAGGATTAACTAAAATGAGATATAGTAAAATACTGAACTTAAATAAAAGATGTACTAAAAGGAAATGCAGTAACTAACATACTGATTAATAGAACAGAATAAGAAAAGTTCAGTTTTTAGTTTCATCCCAGTTAATGTGGTAAGTTCAGTTTTTCACTTCGTTCGTAGGAGGCTTCTTCATTCATAGAAGACAACATCTTCACTCCGTTCATATGAGACTTCTCCATTTATAGGAGGAAAGTTCTTCACTCCGTCTATATGGGGCAAGTTTATACTCTGTTTATAGGAGGCAAATTTTTCACTCCATTCATAGGAGACTTCTTCGTTCATAGCAGACAAGTTCTGACAATTCTGCCGCAAGTTCTTCATACTTTATCGTGTTAGGATCCGTCGGTTATTTGAGTCTGATAGCTAATTTTAGTTGCGCTTCTTAACTTATCATATTTATATTGATAGATTAGGGCTTTATTATATATATATATATATATATATATATATATATATATATTATATATATATATATATATTCAAGCCTCTCATTATATTTACCTAATTCAATCGTCGAGACTTAAAATATTTACAAGAGGTTTATCACTATCTCTTTTAGCCTCAATTGTTTACATCACGGTAAATCAAGTTTCTATAATATGCCTGATATTATTTCTTCGGATTTAAATATAATTTATTCAATAATTACTAGAAGGCGTCGATCAAATTTAAAACTTGATCCCGAGGCTCAATTTGCCCTAACATGATCGTCATAAATTCCTCAATTCATTTGAGTTCTATCTCGTCCTCCGATAATTTATTTGCCTCGAAAAATCGTTTATATATTTTTTAAAAAAGATACATTTCAAAAATAACCAAACAATGAGAGTGGATTTAAAATGCAATATATTATCTTCTCAAAATATTTAAAATCATTTTGAGGTCTTATATAACTTCTAGCATTTATTTGAATAACATCGAATCATTTTGTTACATCGTTATAAGAAATACTAGAATTGTCCTCAAAAATATCTCAATCAATTCAGATACATGAATTTAATCATGAAGGACCTCTCATAAAAATATAAGGCATTTTGATTAGATAATTTTGACTCTATTAATTGTTGGGTATTGTATCCACAACGTACCTGATTTGAAGAAGCCCCTGAACAAGCTAAGGTAAATAGACAATGTATTTGATGAAATCTTTTAAATTGTGCTTGCAGTTATTCCACGCTAAGTACACACCAATGTCAGGGTGCAGTAGGTCAATATACAAGGGTCTGCGCGACGTAATCCCTCGTTGAGCAGATCAGTGTGTTGGCCTACGTGTACTCTCTCTATTGGAGTCTACTTATTTTCAAGTACAGGGATGTGATAATGCAAGAGCAGACAAGGAGAAAGGATGGGTCAAAGAGCAGCTCATGGGTGGAAAGACGAAAAATCGTCTAAGTAATAATCGACAAGAATCACCAAGTGATTCTCACCGATTCGGCGAGAATCACTAGTGATTCTCGCCGAATCGTCGAGAATCACTGGCTGATACTCGCCGACTTTATCCAGCTAAATCAGAGCGTGCAAACCTGTCGGTAAGTCAAAATCGTCGAGAATCACCAAGTGATTCGGCGAGAATCACTAGTGATTCTCGCCGAATCGTCGAGAATCACCTTTGATTCTCGCCGATTTTGACTTGGGCGATTTTCTGGAACCCGCTGGACCGGACTCAGCCGCTGGCGCTGTTTTGAACCGGGCTTAGGGTTTCTTCTGGTGGGACCCTCAACGGTCATAAAGGAGTATTCTAATGTATAAATACATGCGTATTTTTGAACAGTAAAGAAGAGACAGAAAAACGAATACAAAAAAGAAGCCGAGCCGCCGACGTGACCTAGATCGCGAAACTTCTCCACTGCCGTCGTCTCCGCTCGTGCCAGTTGATCGCCGTCGTTGATCTTGGTTTCTTCCAGATCTCCCGGTGACAGAAGCTCAGCCAAGCACTGCGTCTCACGCGTCTAACCAGAGATCCTTTGTCTCTTGATTCATTGATCGGGAAAACCTTCCCCTTCCGAATCGATCGAGACGATCGATACTAGTGTGACCGTTGGAAGATCTTGCTAGCTTTGCTACGAAGATTGAATCTCCAAAGAATAGCCGCAGCACGCCGTTGTCGCCGCCGATCCCGAGAACCAAGCCGCCGCCCTTCTTGCCGCCGCCGGTTTCGGGGAGATTCTCTCCAAGTGAGATCTAGGGTTGTGGACTCTTCGTTGACTTCAAGAACACGTCATCGAACGAAGAGGGACACCTTAGTCTCCATAAGTTGTTTGTATTTCTTATACAATCTATTTTCAATTTCTTTATAAAGGAACGTTGGTTCCTAGTTGTAAGGGTTGGGTGCAACCTGAAAGTCCACCTAGTGTCAACTAGTTTCACCTATGGGGGTGGGGGGATAGGTGACGTGCAGCGTATTTGCGGAATTTAAGAATGTACCTGCACAATAAAAATAAACAACACAGCACACAGAATACACAAGCAATTTATAGTAGTTCCCCGACTTGGGTACATCCAGTTTCCCCCTTCGACCTATCTCCCACCAAGGGACGACTCGGTCTCTTCTCCAACAGGATTGAAATCCAATCTCTACACTAACGGAAGGAACCCTTCCACACGTAAGAGTCAACACTCCCACAAAACGGGTTGCACCCAACCCTTACAACACGGAACAAACGTTCCTTTACAACAAGAGTAAAACTAGAATATACAAGAGATACAAACTACGTATGGAGACTAAGGTGTCCCTCTTTGTTGACGACGTGTTCTTGAAGTCCACAAATAGTCCACTACCCTAGATCTCTCTTGGAGAGTATCTCCCCGAAACCGGCGGCGGTGAGATGAGCGGCGGATAGGTTCACGGGATCGGCGACAACAACGATGTGAGGCTGCTCTTCTTTGGAGATCCAAACTTCATAGCGAAGCAAGCTAGGTCTACCAACGGTCACACGAGGATCGGTCGTCTCGATCGATTCGGACGGGGAAGTTTTTCCCGATCAACAAATCGAGAGACAAGGGATCTCTGGATAGATACGTGAGACTCTAAGCTTGGCTAAGCTTCTGTCGCCGGAAGATCACGAAGAAATCTCGATCACAGGCGGCGACCAACTAGCTCGAGCGCGACGGCGGCGGCGGAGTGGAGATCGCGATTTTAGGGCAAGGTATTTTTGCTCGGCTTCTTTCTGTGTGTTTACTGTTGAAAATACCCGTATATATATACACAAGTAAGTACCTTAAAGACCGTTGTGGGTCCCACAAGAGAAAACCCGAAATCTGGTTCAAATGGTACCCGCGGCAGAATCCGGTTCAGGGGTTCCAGAAAAATTGCCAAGTCAAAATCGGCGAGAATCACCTGTGATTCTCGTCGAATCGTCGAGAATCAAGGGTGATTCTCGACGATTCGGCGAGAATCGCAAAGTGATTCTCGACGATTCGTCGAGAATCACAAAGGGATTCTCGTCGAATTTGCCTTGAAGGCACGCTGTTCTAGCCGGCGAGAATCAGCCAGTGATTCTCGACGATTCGGCGAGAATCACTTGGTGATTCTCGTCGATTCTTACTTGGATGATTTTTCATCTTTCCATCCAATAGCTGCTCCTTGACCCATCCTTGCTCCTTGTCTACTCTGCCTTAACACAGCCCTGTACTTGAAATTAAGTGCACTCCAATAGAGAGAGTACACGTAGGCCAACACACTGATCTGCTCAACGAGGGATTACGTCGTGCAGACCCGTGTATATTGACCTACTGCACCCTGACATTGGTGTGCACTTAGCATGGAATAATTGCAAGCACAACTTGAAATATTGTGTCAAATACATTGTCTATTTACCTTAGCTTGTTCAGGGGCTTCTTCAAATCAGGTACGTTGTGGATACTATACCCAACACAACCCGTGTTGTGGGAGTGGTGACTCCTACGTGTGGAAGGGTTCCTTCCGTTAGTGCAAGGATTGGATTTCAATCCTGTTGGTGAAGTGACCGAGTCGTCCCTGGTTTGGAGATAGGTCGAAGGGGGAAAGTGGATGTACCCAAATTGGGGAACCACTATAATTTGCTTGTGTCCTTTCTGTGCTGTGTTGTTTTGTTCTCTTGTGCAGGTACAACTTTAATTCCGCAAAAACGCTGCAAGACACCTATTCCCCCCCCCCCCCATAGGTGAAGGTAGTTGACACTAAGTGGACTTTCAAGTGGTATCAAAGCGAGGTTACTCAACAAAGAGGTTAACACCTTGAGTAAGGACCTGCCACTAGTGTCAAGAAGAAGGCAGACATCTACTATGGACGGACTCAAGTACACAGGCAAGATCCCAGTGTGCACCCGGCTAAACTTTCCTATCTGGAAGGAAATGATTAGGTTCTACATGGAAGCGGTCGATCCCCGACTCTTCATGATCGTGGAGGAGGGACCTTATGTCCCCACTAAGGCCTCCACCATTGATCCTACCAAGAAAGTGCCAAAGAAAATTTCTGAAATGGACAAGGATGAGATGGTGCTGGTGGGACTTGACAAGAAGGCGCAGAACATTCTGGTCAGCGCGGTCGATGACTCAATGATGCAGAACTTCTACAACTGCAGGACAGCAAAGGAGATCTGGCACTGCCTGATTATCCTAATGGAGGGAACTGATGAAGTGAGGGATGATCGGAGATCCCTCCTGAACAAGAAATATGAGGCCTTCAGACAAGGGCCTAAGGAAGAGATCGGAGTCACCTTCGAGAACTTCCTCAAGATTGTCAATGCCCTCAAAGGATATGGAAGAGTGTTCACTGATGGTGAACTTAATGATAAATTCCTTAGGTCCCTTACTAAGGAATGGGACACAAAGATCTGCGCCATCCGAGAGTTTGGCAGACTTGCTGAAACAGACCCGCAAATTCTGTTTGGGAAGCTGATGTCCTATGAGCTTCAACTGAACACCAGGAAAGCAGAAGAAGAAGCAGAGAAGGCTGCATCCAAGGAAAAGACTGTGGCCCAAAAAGCCATTCACTCCAGGAAGGGCAAGGGTGCGGTTTCATACCGTGCCGGGAAAAAGGATGAGGAGGAGGACTCTGAGCCATGCTCCTCCAGCTCAGATTTGTCTGAGGAAGATTTCTCCCTCATCACCCGAGAATTCAAGAAGTTCCTCAAGATGAGGAATCAAAGAAAGAGAGACGGCTCCTCCTCCAGGCATCAGAAGAAAAATTATTCTTCTGACAGGTATGCTTCTAAACCGAACAAACATCGCTCCTCTGACATTATTTGTTTTGGATGCAATAAGCCAGGACACTTCGTGGTCGACTGCCACCAAGGCAAGAGAGAAAAGGTGAAGGGAGAGGAGCACAAGTCCTCTAGAGATAATAAGAAAGAGAGGAGCTACATCGCCAAAAAGCCAAAGACACTGAGTGAGTCTGATTCCTCAGACTCCAGTGATGATGAGGAAGCCTACTTCGGGCTGGTGGGTCGCTCCGACTCAGAAGGAGAATGCCCCCCATTTACTGGGAAGGTAAAAGCTCACACCCCTCTCTCCGACTCTGAATCTGATCCTGAGTCTCAGGATGATGACTCTGAGGATAGCCCTTCGGCCTGTGAAGCGGAGCTCCTCGAGAAGTATGAGCTTCTGCTCAACACTTTCGAGGAGTGCCGTAAGAGATTGAGGGCTGAGAAAAAGGAAGTGAAATTCCTTAAGGGTGAGAGTGTCTCCCTAAGGGAAGAGATCACCAGTTTGATCTCTCTCCGACAGGAGCACCTAGACCTGACTTCAAAGCATTCAGAGTCTCTTAAGCTCCTTGATCTTAAGCAGGAGGAAGTCGACAAGTTGGAAGAACAACTTGCGGCAGAAAGGAATATCGTCAAGAGCTTCTCTTTGCCAAAAACAGTTCTTCCATTAGTTGATACCTTCTCTGCTCAGGCCAAAGGAGCTGGCTTGGGGCATGTAGGGTATCTGGTTCCTCATCCAGGAGAAACAGGAACCAGAGAAAGAATAAGGCCGCCAAGAAGGCCTCTGCTGCTGAAAAGGGAAAGGCCCCACTCAGTCTTGTTGCGTTCAGAAAGCCTAGCTTTCCCTGCAACTAACAGGACTTTGAGTCAACCTTTGGTCATCATTTCCGGCCCTCGGTTGCAAAGCCAAAGAGCCGATATGATGGTTGGACTTTTCCCTGCAACTTCGGTGAGAGTGTCTTCAAGGCACCTTATAAGGAAATCCATATGGGAAATTATGGTCAATTCTCTAGCGGCCATAATGGAAAGCAGGCACCAAAAGCCAAGCCTGTTATACTGAAGGAACAGAAGGTGAAGAAGTCATGTGACTGCAATCACTATGATGCCTCCACCTCCAGATCCAAGGCCCCGGCTGTACCCACCATTCCCAGGGTAAAGCAGGAGCCTAGGAAGACGTACAACAGATTTGACTGTTGGTGTTGTGGCAAAGTCGGTCACTTTGTCGTGGATTGTTGGTTTAATCCGAGGTATAACGAGACTCCTTATGTTAGCAATGCGAGGCCGACCACTCATAGGGTTAACCACCCGAGGGGGAGTATGCTAACCAAGAATCTAGGACCCAAGTTCGATTGGGTTCCTAAGGGAAATTAATTTTGTTTTGCAGGAATGTCCAAAGGCCACCAAAACTCCAATATGGTACTTGGACAGTGGATGCTCCCGGCATATGACTGGGACAAGAAGCCTGCTGCGTGATTACACTCCAGTTGAGAATGTACCCAAAGTCATCTTTGGGGGATCAGATCGAGGAGTCACCAGAGGTTACGGTATGATTTCCAACGGTATAATTTCTATCACCGACGTGGCATATGTTGAAGGGTTAAAACCATAACCTGATCAGTGTAAGTCAGTTATGTGATAAAGGTTATGACGTTAAGTTCTGCAGGGATAAATGCCTGATAATATCATGTGCCTCTTCTGAGACGGTATTAACAGGCATTAGGAGCAGAAATATCTTCTGCTTAAATTTTCTTAGTTTAGATTCATCTACCCCCGTATGCCTAGTGGCAACAGGCAGTGCATCTCTTTGTGAACAATGGCATAAGAGATTGGCACATATTAATTTCAAAACAATTAGTATGCTGTTTTCTAAAAACTTATTAAGGGATGCTCCCGTTATCAAGTGCATCAAAGATAGCCCCTGTCCTGCATGCCAGATGGGCAAACAGACTCGGGTTACCTTTAAGAGCATTGCAGATAAAGACTCTTCCCGATGTCTTTATCTTCTGCATATGGACTTGTTTGGTCCAATGCAAGTTCATAGCTTGGGATGCAAGTCCTATACGCTAGTGATAGTTGATGATCACTCTCGGTTTACATGGGTGTTGTTCTTAAAACGAAAGTCAGATACGTTTGACATCTTCGCTAGTTTTGTCAAGCAGGTTCAAAACGAATTTAACTGCTCAGTGGTCAAAATCAGAAGTGACCATGGAACAGAATTCGAATCTGGTGCTATGACAGAGTTTTGTGAAGAACAAGGTATCTTTCATGAGTTTTCCTCCCGCGCACTCCTCAGCAAAATGGAGTTGCGGAGAGGAGAAATAGAACTCTCATTGAAGCTTGCACGACAATGTTGAAAGACGCTTCTCTCCCAGAATACTTCTGGGCAGAGGCGGTCAATACGACTTATCATGTACAAAACCGAGCATTGATCAACAAGAATCATCGTAAGACGCCTTATGAGCTACTGAGAGGCAGGAAACCAATCATGTCCTACTTAAGGATCTTTGGTTGCAAATGCTACGTACTGAATAATGGGAAGTACCCGCGTACTAAATTTGGTGAAAAATGCTTCGAATGCATATTCATGGGCTATAGTACCCACAGTCGGGCATATAGGGTCTTCAATAAGAAAACCCTAGTGGTAGAAGAATCAATTAATGTTGTATTTGATGAATGAAGCTTGCTTAACAGCAATTCTTCCAGCAGTATTCTTGAAGATGCAGGTGCACGACTTGAATAGCTGAGTCTCGATGAGACCGCTAAAGATGAAACTCCTAAGTACTTCAAAGTTTCCACCTCAACGTCAACTGGGAATGTTGAAGATCAAAATGAAGAAAATCTCTTAGAAGAAGGAGAAGCCCAAGACGTAGTCGAAGCTCAAGACGCCAGACTTCTAGAGCTCCGGCACGTGAGGGATCATCCTAGAGATCAGATCATCGGAGATCCTCGTGACGGTGTCAGAACTCGAAGAGGTACTATTAACGAGATTTACATCTTAGCTTTCTGTCACAGGTTGAGCCAAGAAGTTCGACGAGGCGAACAAAGATGCGGCATGGATTTTGGCCATGCAAGATGAACTGCATCAATTCGAACGATGCAACGTTTGGACGCTGGTTCCCAGACCACAAAAGCAGAATGTGATTGGCACCAAGTGGATCTTCAGAAACAAACTGGATGAACATGGTGTCATCATAAAGAACAAGGCCAGGCTGGTGGCTCAAGGTTATAGACAGGAGGAGGGGATTGACTTCGACCAGACCTTTGCACCAGTGTCAAGGGTCGAGGCAATCAGATTGTTCCTGGCGTATGCTTCGCACAAAGGATTCATAGTCTATCAAATGGATGTGAAATCAGCATTCTTGAATGGAGACCTGAAAGAGGAAGTATACGTCGCTCAACCCCCAGGTTTTGTCAATCCTACTTATCCCAATCATGTATATTTTCTTAATAAAGCTCTATATGGTTTAAAACAAGCTCCACGAGCTTGGTATGAGACTTTATCTAGTTTTCTTCTTGAGAACAAGTTCTCCAGAGGTAAAATAGATAAGACATTGTTTTTCAGTGAAGTCAAAGGCAAGATTTTGCTGGTGCAAATCTATGTCGATGACATTATATTCGGCTCAACGGACAATAATCTTTGCAAAAAGTTTTCTAAACTTATGCAAGGAAAGTTTGAAATGAGCAGTATGGGAGAGCTAAAGTATTTCTTAGGACTTCAAGTGAAACAGTCTGAGGATGGAATCTTCATCTCTCAGACGAAGTTCACAAATGAACTCCTCAAGAAATTCGGTATGGAGAATGCAACCTCTATGAGGACTCCAATGGAATCCACTATGTCTGTGGATAAGGATGAGAAAGGTAAACCTTTCGATGAAACCAAATACAGAAGCATCATTGGATCCCTGCTCTACCTTACTGCCAGTAAACCGGATATCATATTCTCCACATGTGTCTGTGCCAGATATCAAGTGAACACTAAGGAATCTTACTATGTCGCTGCAAAGCAAATTCTAAGATACCTTAAAGGTACTCCCAATTTTGGCTTGTGGTACCCGAGAAAAACAATGATGTCGAGCTAATAGGTTTTTCAGATGCTGATTTTGCAGGGAGTAGGGATGACAGGAAAAGTACTTCTGGGACGTGTCAATTCCTCGGAAGAAGGCTTATCTCATGGAACAACAAGAAGCAGAATTGTGTAGCAACCTCCACAGCAGAGTCTGAGTACATCTCGGCAGGCAACTATTGCGCACAACTCCTATGGATCAAAAATCAGTTAGCCGACTACGACCTTCAGTTCAAGGAAGTACCAATGTACTGCAACTCCTCAAGTGCAATTGCAATTGCCAACAATCCGGTATCGCACAGCAGAACGAAGCATATTGAAGTGCGCTACCACTTCATTCGGGAGCACGTGGAGAACAAGGACATCTCTCTCTGTTATGTCCCCACGGACAAGCAGATTGCAGATATTTTCACAAAGCCCTTAGACAAAGCCAAGTTCAGTCTCTTCAAAACTGAATGGGGGATGCTAAACTATAAGGAATGAAGACTATAGAAGCTCCAGGCTCGTGCATCTAGGGGAGCCTCTGCCAGGAACTCAAGGGTGAGCACAGGTGCAAGAACTGAGGGGGAGCAAGGGGTCAAATGCAACAGACCCAGATTTGCAGAAGCCGAAAAGGGGGAGATTACCCTCTCGGCTAAGGCTAAGGTGGCTCCAAGTTTGCTCTCAAGAAATTAGTATTGGTAATGAATCTCTTTCTCAACTCAATTTTAAGTTTATGATTTTCATTCTCATACGCTCTATTCACCTTAGCTTGTAGGGTTTAGGCTTCTTCAAATAGGGAGAGATTGTTGGGCATTGTATCCACAACGCACCTGATTTGAAGAAGCCCCTGAACAAGCTAAGGTAAATAGACAATGTATTTGATGAAATCTTTTAAGTTGTGCTTGCAGTTATTCCACGCTAAGTACACACCAATGTCAGGGTGCAGTAGGTCAATATACACGGGTCTACGCGACGTAATCCCTCGTTGAGCAGATCAGTGTGTTGGCCTACGTGTACTCTCTCTATTGGAGTGTACTTATTTTCAAGTACAGGGCTGTGATAATGCAAGAGCAGACAAGGAGCAAGGATGGGTCAAAGAGCAGCTCATGGGTGGAAAGACGAAAAATCGTCTAAGTAATAATCGACGAGAATCATCAAGTGATTCTCACCGATTCGGCGAGAATCACTAGCTGATTCTCGCTGAATCGTCGAGAATCACTAGTTGATTCTCGCCGAATCGTCGAGAATCACTAGCTGATTCTCGCCGAATCGTCGAGAATCACTAGCTGATTCTCGCCGACTCTATCCGGCTAAATCAGAGCGTGCAAACCTGTTGCTAAAGTCGAAATCGACGAGAATCACTAGTGATTCTCGCCGAATCGTCGAGAATCACTAGTGATTCTCGCCGAATCGTCGAGAATCACCTTCGATTCTCGCCGATTTTGACTTGGGCGATTTTCTGGAACCCGCTGGATCGGACTCAGCCGCTGGTGCTGTTTTGAACCGGGCTTAGGGTTTCTTCTGGTGGGACCCTCACGGTCATAAAGGAGTATTCTAATGTATAAATACATGCGTATTTTTGAACAGTAAAGAAGAGACAGAAAAACGAATACAAAAAGAAGCCGAGCCGCCGACGTGACCTAGATCGGAAACTTCTCCGCCGCCGCCATCTCCACTCGTGCCAGTTGATCGCCGTCGTTGATCTTGGTTTCTTCCAGATCTCCCGGCGACAGAAGCTCAGCCAAGCACTGCGTCTCACGCGTCTAACCAGAGATCGTTTGTCTCTTGATTCGTTGATCGGGAAAACCTTCCCCTTCCGAATTGATCGATACAATCGATCCTAGTGTGACCGTTGGAAGATCTTGCTAGCTTTGCTACGAAGATTGAATCTCCAAAGAATAGCCGCAGCACGCCGTTGTCGTCGCCGATCCCAAGAACCAAGCCGCCGCCCTTCTTGCCGCCGTCGGTTTCGGGGAGATTCTCTCCAAGTGAGATTTAGGGTTGTGGACTCTTCGTTGACTTCAAGAACACGTCATCGAACGAAGAGGGATACCTTAGTCTCCATAAGTTGTTTGTATTTCTTATACAATCGATTTTCAATTTCTTTGTAAAGGAACGTTGGTTCCTAGTTGTAAGGGTTGGGTGCAACCCGTGTTGTGGGAGTGGTGACTCCTACGTGTGGAAGGGTTCCTTCCGTTAGTGCAAGGATTGGATTTCAATCCTGTTGATGAAGTGACTGAATCGTCCCTGGTTGGGAGATAGGTCGAAGGGGGAAAGTGGATGTACCCAAATCGGGGAACCACTATAATTTGCTTGTGTCCTTTCTGTGCTGTGTTGTTTTGTTCTCTTGTGCAGGTACAACTTTAATTCCGCAAAAACGCTGCAAGACACCTATTCCCCCCCCATAGGTGAAGGTAGTTGAAATTAAGTGGACTTTCATTAATTTTAAAGCATCCTCAAACATAAATTAAAATCCCAAAAATAACAGAAATGCTTGAAAAATTTTCAAACTTCATCAGAGTGTGTCTTTAATAAACATAAATCAACCATAAAATTTTAAAAGGTTTTAATCGGAGAATTTGACCTCTATTAATTTTCAATTGTGAACCGTCACAAAACTTTTTGCTTGACAAAAAATATCAATGCACACCCAAAAATCTCCAAAACATTAGAGCCTATATAAGGGCTCTATTTATCATCATGAATTTTTTAAAATTTTACAATAATTTTAAGACCCTTAGATCAAAGGAAATAACTCTAATTTAATTATTAAAAATATCAAATGCCATCAGAAATTTCCAAACATTTTGTGGAGATAGACCTCAATAAAATACACAACTTTCATATTTGAGACATCTCCAGCAGAGGTCCCTATAAGCCTTAGAAAAATCGAGAAATCTCTGTTAAAGAACTGGGGTGCAGATAACCATCATTAATCAACTTCTTCGGCTGAGATTGAGCCACATCTGCGTGAGACAGGGTCCCAAAAGTGGATCAGGCGCGGATCTACTGTGGGGGTAATTAATCATTACCCATAAAATCAGGGTCGTCTGATCTCATGAGATGACACCGTTGGAGCTTCATAGAGCACTTCTCAGAACCATACACCGTTGGAGCTTCATGTTGGGGAGGCTCACGGTGCTCGGCCACCACTCAAGCTTGACCCAAGGCTTGAGTGGCGGCAATGGCGCTCCGGCGACCGGAATTACCATGCAGCCTGTTAGCAAGGAAGGGAGGGGGAGAGGAAGAGTGCCCACCTGGGTTGGGGCTTCTGGAGGCTCTCTGGATGATCCACCATTAGAGGTGGTCGAGGGTGGTGGAGCTCGGCTAGGCTTCTCTGGCAGGTTTAGGGTTCGAACAAGGGGAGGCTTGGGGTCGACTGAGCTTAGGGGAGAGGTGTGAGTTTAGCAAACGGCAGGGGTGTCCCTTTTATAGGGTTTGGATGTGCCTCCCCTTCCTTCCTCTCAGTATGGGAATTAAAAATCCCTAGAGAGAAGCTTGGGCTTCATCCTAATAAGTTTAGAATATGGCAACCTCATAACGGAGGGTTGTACAACTTATAAGACTAACTAGGCCATTAGCGCTGTGAGGGAAAGATGGAGAGAGAAAGAGAGCGGGCGGGATTTGTTTTTTTTAGGCCCAAGCCTAACTTCTTGGCTACCTTATTGGACATTAGAGCCCATGAGAGGAGCCCATAATGGCTTTAGTAAATGAGCTTCAAGTGGGGGGCTGGGTTGAGCGGAGGGTTTAGTGAGATTTTTTATAAAATTGCCCTTTTGAAGGATTTTGACCAAAGTCAACTATGTGTAGGATCCCCCTTTTGGGTCAAGGTCAGGGTAGGTCCAAGTCGTCGAGAGACAAGTCAATGTTGGGGTATTGAAGTAATATTGGTGTGCGCACACTTTTGTGCACACAAAGCTTGATTTGACCATTATTGACCAAACTATGTTGAAATCGAGCACAACGAATTTTGTTGGTCTCGTATTAATCACACGAGTCCAATGCAACTGACTCGGTCCATTCCAAGTTCATTTGCTTAATATTCTAAAATGGTGTTGTCGTGACGCACAACAATACTCAAAATAATTATATTCGCACTATGATCTCAGATTGAGACGAAATGAGTTCTGGTGTACCTGTATCGACTATACGAGTCTAATGCAACTAACTGAATTCGATTCGGAGCACATATACTCAATATTCTAAAACAGCGTCATCGAGACACACTACAATACTCAAAATGGCCAAATTCACCTATGGTTGATATCAAGTCGAGTTCGAGCGATTTTGACTCGGCTCGAAATCGAAATTTTCGACTCGAAATCGACTCGAAATCAAAATTGATATCGAGACGAAATGGCTAGACTCGAAGTGACTTGATTCTGAGTCAGCTAGAAATCGAATCGAGTCGGCTCAAAATCAAATCGGGTCGGCTCGAAATCAAATCAAGTCGGCTCGAAATTGAGCAATTTTTTGTTTTATTCCTAGTTTGCTCAGAATTAAATTAGGCAACCTATAAATTTAGAAAATGAAACACTTGAAGCATTCATTCTTTTTATTTATGTTTAAATTTTGTTATTTTTATCTTAAAATAAGAATATGTTAATAAATACATAGTTTTTTAAATTAATTTGAGTTGATTCAAATCATATTTCGAGTGATTCAGTGCTGACTCGAAATCCACTCGAAATCAGATTCGAGTCCAATTGAATCGACTCAAATTCTGTCGAATCAATTTTAACCGATTTCGATTCGACTCAATTTTCGAACGATTTTCGAGCGACTTTTGAGTTCCGAATAATATGCTCCACCCTAAATTCACCAAATGAGCTAGGATTGAGACAAAACAAGTTCTGTCGTACATGTATCGACTATACGAGTCTAATGAAACTAATTGAACTCTGTTCGGAGCACATATGCTCAATATTCTAATACAGCGTCATCGAGACGCGTTGCAATACTCAAAATGGTCAAATTCACCATATGAGCTAGGATTAAGACAAAATGATTTATGTCGTACTTGTATCAACTATACGAGTCTAATACAACTAACTGAACTTGATTTGAAACACGTATGCTCAATATTATAAAACGGGACACCTCATAGATTTTAAGGAATCTTGTAGGTGATCAAGTTACCTTTATTGGGTCAGCTAGAGTCCTAGTGACCCAATAAAAGTCGGGATGTTACACTCAGTACGTTCAATTCATGGTAATCAACTTTAACTCGGCGAATAACGTGATCTTCGGTCGACCGCTCCAGACGCTCTTTAAGACAGTCCCCTCTATTTCACACCTAGCCATGAAGTTCGTCACTCAAAGTGAAATCTACGTTGTGCAAAGAGACTATAAGGCAGCACAGCTCTGTTACCTGCAAAAGTCACACCCCAACCAGGTTCTGTACCATGGAGATATGCAAAGAACTTGAGTTGGACCGGGGGATAGGACAAAATGCCATCCACACATCATACTAGTTTTCCCTATTTTCTCAAGAATAAGCTGCGAGGAGAAACTCATAATTAGCACATTTATCTTCCCTTTCAACGACAACACAACTTTTTTCCTCTTGCAATTGGATCTCTAGAAAATGAATGGACCCCGCCTCCTTCAACTGCCTCCCACACACCCCCCTTCTCATGGAGAGATAAACGAAAGTTTTTCTGCACCTCCTGGTAGAACGGATCTTGTATCCTTCTACTACCAAGGAGAGACGAACAAATGACCTTTTGCACCTCCAAACCGGACGTACCCCGAGTCCTTATAAGGCCCGAATAAACAAATGTCATTCAGCACCTCCAACCGAACTGACCTCGAGTCCTTCAATGGCCCGACTGGACAAAGGTCCTTCTACACCTCCAAACCAGACGGATCTCGAGTCCTCCTGAGGCCCGAACAAGCAAAGGTCCTTCACCACCTCCAACCGGACGGACCCCGAGTACTCCTAAGGCCAGAACGGACAAAGGTTCTTCGCCACCTCAAACCGAACATACCCCGAGTAGTGGGGCCCGACCGGACCCATTACATGGGCTAATTACAAGCGGGTTGTTACAACTGCCTCTAGTTTGAAACATAAAAGTGGATGAAGCTCCTTAGGTGAGGTTCGTCGTTCAAGTACGATGGCTCATTACCACCGAGTTCACGATCTCCACTGCCACTTCAAACATAGCGGAAGAATCATAATAAGCACAGAATATTCATAAACTTTAAAAATAAAATTATTTTTTTGAAATTACCCTCCTTAAGAAATAGTTTGAACTTTGAATTCTCCACAAGAAAAATGAAAGTACCTTTTTGCATTTATTAAATTCAACAATTCATCATTTTCATAAAAAAATGATGATAATTTTTTAATCTAACAATTCATCCTCCAAACCAGACGGTTCTGTCGTACATAAACCGCGAAAGAACTTCCGGCATCTTCGTGTTCTCACTAACGAGAATCAATACCGACGCATAACTTCCATCGGAAAGCTGATGTAGCTTGACGGCCGAATCAACGGTGCCGATGATGTTCACTGAGTTAGCGACCAACGGCTGGAAGGGGATCTCTATAGGCCGCGGAAGCTCCGAAAGATCCTTCGTAGTCGGTAGATCAACCGGTAGATCGTCAGCGGCTTTCGCCGGAGCTTCCGTGCGCTTCCGATAGTGTCTTACCACCACCCCGGTCTGGAGGAGAAGAGGGCGGAGGGCAAAGGTGGAGCAGAGAAGACCCCATTTTCTAGGGTTTGAGGAGAGAAACCCAGCGAATGAGCGAGTGAAATTCATGCAGAACTGATTGAAGAGCTCCTGTGCAAAGGAACCGATACTACGTAGGAACGCCCAAATACAAAAACAATGTCGTGAAGTACGGAATTTTGACCCTTTAACACCCTTCAATTCAGGGTGAATTTTGGGGTTTTTGAGGATGGTTTTTGAGGGTGCATTTGGGGTTTTAGAATAAATGATTTTAATAAAATGAGGATGCATTTAAGATTTTAGAGGGTGCAAAGTGCCAAAGATTCAATATGAGGGTGCAATGTGTCAAACACCCTCAATTGAAGTGTGTTAAGTGTCAAAAACCCAGTGAAGTACACCTGCTGCACTTTAGGGTCCAATGGATTCTTCTGAATTAAAACAAATTCGGGCAGCATAGTTTCATAATAATTACAAGTATCCCAAAGCACGTAATAATCCCAAAGCAAACATTACAAAAAAAGAGATAATTCAAGAAATAAAAGTTCTAATTTCTCCAAAAACTTTTGTCATTCGTCACCTTCGCCAAGTGAAGCGAAACTGCAATCAATAAATAAATTTTAGAGTGCAGTACAAGACAACAAATAATGCAACAATCTTCTAATGAGTCCAATGAACCAAAGCTGGCAATGTGCAGTACATGGCAAAAACTTACCCTAATACAAAAATGAATAAATAGGTCGATGATGATGGATGAAGCTCAAGCTAATCTTTCGTTTTATTCAACCAGATCGGTATAAATTTTATATGAAAAAAGTATATGGCCCTAAATCGAAGATATACAAGAGTAATTTCCAGCTTTTAAACAAAGGTCTGACCCATTCTGAGAAGAAAGACCCTAGAAGTCTGACCCAACACAGGCTCTAAATCGATTTAAATAAGGAAACAAATGTTTGCCGACAAAATATGTATAAGCAGCGGGAGGAAAAAAAATTGAGGGTTACGGTTTTGAATACCTCATTTTGAGAGGAAAGATTCTGATCGCAATCATCTGAACTCCGTTTTTTGGATCCATCGCCGGACATGGGAGGTTCGCCGGCCTTGAAGAATGTCACTTGAGTGCTCGTCGGCGATTTATTAAGGGACATTGGCCGCCGCCAGCCACTGGAAACGGGATCGGGGGAGTAGTGTTTATCGCACGGGAGAGGGGAGACGGCAACGGCTAGGGCAGTATTCAAAAATGGAGGAAAGTGATTTTTTTTGGGGGGGAGGTATTAATTTGATTTGTATATAGTAAGAAAAAAATATGAAAAGAATTAAATTTTGGGTCTGTATATAGCCAAACACGGTCTATATATAATAATGCCCTTAAAATATACTATGGGGGTGTATGAGAATGCATGCGCCTTCATATATATATATATATATATATATATATATATATATATATATATATATATATATATATATATATATATATATATATATATATATCTATATTAATATAAACACAAACTCTCGAGTTCTACAGTGCAAAAACGTCGATTACATTTGAACGAATGAAATTACTCCTCCCCCAGTTCGCCGGTTGTTGTTATTATAAATAAAACAAATTAACACGTCACTGCCGCCGGCGGCTTGACTGGACCCCACCAACGGGGTCGCCGGACGTCGGCGACCCTGGCGGGGTAGGTCGGAGGGGGTCCGGCAAGGCCACTGCCGGCGCTGGCCCTGACGGACCGCCTACTTCAAGCACGGCCGAAATTACCCCTCCCCTCCCGCTCGCCATCCTTCGATACCGCCTTCTCGACACCGCCGCCACCGGTGATGGGGAAAGAGAGAGAGAGGGAGGGGAGAGAGAAAGAGAGGGGGGGAGGAGATCGAGAGTCAGGCCATGGTTGCTTGGAGGAGGGAGGAGCTCGGGAACTTTGAGGTGGTCGGCCATAGCTGTTGGAGAGAGAGAGACAGAGAGAGAGATATGGAGGTGGCTGGAGAAAGAGAGAGTGAGATGGAGGTGGAGGAAAGGTGGCCGCCGGCCTTCAGTTAATTTACATATTTAGGACTTATGGCATGTTAATTAATTCATAACTAACTAATATTTATTATTATTAAATTATAACTTATATTTATTAAATAATAATTAATTACAATAAAAATTTAAACTTCTCCAAGATATGAGCTACTTCGCACGGGCTACGGCCGTGCTCGAAGTTCTCGGGCGGCTTTCGGCCGCATCCAGGTGGGTTTCGCCCGCCTCCACACGGGATATGCCAAGATCACTCGACGCAAAACGGATCTTGACTTTGAGAGCACTCGACGCCATGTATCCTTGTTTGGCGTCGAGTGCTCTCAACGCCAAGATCTGTTTTGCGTCGAGTGATCTTGGCGTCGAGTGCTCTCAACGCCAAGATCAGTCGACGCAAAACAGATGTTGGTGTCGAGAGCACTCGACGCCAAGCAAGGATACAAGGCGTCGAGTGCTCTCAAAGCCAAGATTTATTTTGTGTCGAGTGATCTTGGCATAACCTATGCAGAAGCGGGTGAAGCTCGCCTGAATGCGGCCGAAGGCCGCCCGAGTGCTTTGAGCACGAGTATAGCCCGTACGAAAAAGCTCGTAATTTATATATTATAGTTTGGAGAAGAAAACTTGTTTTTTAATTCATACATCTATATCTTGGAAAAAACCATTTAGTTGATGAATATGAAAATCTGTGGAATCATCAAGATTACATGGAGGATTAAAGTGCAGAAATATTTGATAAGGACCCCACCAATTTATAGAAATTTTGGGCTGTGAATAATTAAAATTCTCAAAACCTCCACTAACTTCGTGGGGTAATAAGGGCTACGTGGGTTTGATCAAATTCAACCCCACTTGCGGATGACACCTCGCTCTGACGACGAATGCCCAGCCGCACACTCTCATTTGTGAGGCTGCCCTGCACTGCCGCGCGCATCGCCGCCATGCACCGCGGCTTGGTCGCGCAGCCGCACGGCCCGTTGGCCTCATGGCCCATTGGTCGTGGTGCTGCAAAGAGACCACAAGGCTGCGCGCCGCACCAAGAGGCCGCAAGGCAGCGTGCTGCACCAAGCGGTCGCAAGGCCACGCGCTGCAACAAGCGGTCGCAAGGCAACGCGCTACCGCCATGCGACTGGACCCTCTTGGTTGTGCGGCCAGCCATGCAGGCAGCCCCCTCGGTCGCATGGCCGGCCATCCGGCCAACCCTCTTTGGCTGCATGGCCGAACACTCGGCTGGCACTCAAATGGTCGGCCCCCACCAGCTGGGCTCCGCCGGCCGACCTCCGCCGTCGACTGGCCTCCACCAGCTAGCCACCGCCCAACCTCCGTCGTCCGTCATCCACTATATCGATCATGTAACCACTGCGCCCCATCATCTGCATAACCACTCATTATGTGGTTGCCTATAACCAAGTCCCTATACTGGGTGTGCGCATAGCTAGATACATTAATAAATAAATGCACGTAATAAAATTTATGATGACGGATCTGCGTATAGCGAAAATCTGCATGACGGCATGCGTATAGTAAATTATATTACGACGGGTGTGTGCATAACCACCCATTATAGAGGTGTCTATAACCAAATCTCTATAATGAGTGTACGCATACCCGGACACATTAATGAATATATGTGTGTAATAAAATATATGGTGACGGGTGTGTGTATAGTGGAAATCCGCATGACGGCGTGCGTATAATAAATTTTATGATTACTGTGTGCGCATAACATATCCATCATGGGTGTGCACATAGCCATAAAATCACACATAATGGGTATGTGCAAAGTACATTACATGGTTACGGTATGACAATAGCCAAATAACATAACCACTTAATTACAGAAACACAACCTACAAAACCTATTAAAGGGGCTCTAGGCCCTCATATCACCCCACCTGGCTTCCTACGCACGAGAGGACTCCCGAAGAATCCTTCGAAGATCTCTCCGCGCGCTCAAAGGAGTTCTTGAAGGTATTCAAAGATTCTTTGAAGATTTCTCGCAAGCATTTAAAGATCCTTTGGAGATTGCGCCGAACACAATGCACCATGCACATTGCGCCAGACACATTGCATCGAGCACATTGCACCGTGCATATTGCGCCAGACACATTGCACCAAGCACATTGCACCGTGCACAATGCACTGAGCACATTGTGTCGGGCACATTGAACCGAGCATATTGCACCGTGCACATTGTGTCGAGCATATTGCACATTGCACAATGTGTCAAGCACCTCGTGTCAGACTTTATTGTTTGCAACCAGAACAAGCAACGAACTCCAAATCGCACTGAGCACACCACTCCCGCTTTCGAGGATTAATTGCAGACTTCAGATCGCGTGGAGCATCTTGCTCCCGCTGCCAAGCACCAAATGCAGACTCCAGATTGCACTGAGCGCATTGCTCCCGACTCCAGCAGCCCAGAAGATACTTAATTTTTTGAGTGATGGTCTTTCACCCTCGAAGCTTTTTCTTCTTCTCCTACAATTGTAACGAGAGGCGGTCCGTCTCCCTCGAGTTCTCAACTAAGTCTTGTAACACACCAAGAAAATCGCGGAAATTTTGGCCGTCACAAACCCAAACCTATAGTTTTTCACCTTTTGGGTTTTCCATATAAAAAAACTCTCTTGCAAGTCATCAGTTCTCTCTTTGACTGCCTGCGCTCGACCACTCCCGAGCTAGGATAGTTTGATTTTCGACCAGTTTAAGAGCGCCTCGAGTTGTACCGCAACAATACTAATCTGGGATAAAATTGTTGGATCTTGAGGCGCCCTTAGAGGGGGGAGGGGGTGAATAAGGGCAAACTATAATTTTTAATTAACAAATTACTTAGCTAAATTTTTTTATAATCAAGAAAGCTTAATCACAACCAAATCTTTATAACAAATCACCTTTCAATTTATGATAAAAGAAATGCAAGTTTATTTTAAAAATGATAAAAATTACAAACAAAAGAATTCAATAAAGCTTGAAATCGAGCATACGGTGACAATAAAAAAAAACTTTTTGAAATTATGGATCCACCTAAGGACCGGTCAGCTAAAGTCTATCTCTTCATAGATACAACAACTAGCATTCCCCTAGATCTCACCACGACCTAGTCGTTGCACACAAGGCGCTAATTTCACCCTAAATCACACACAGGCCTAGTCGTCACTCACAAGGCGGCAAATTCTCTACCGATTACAAAGAGAATGAAAAAGAAAAAACAATCTGAGAATAAAAACTCCCTCAGATCTTGAGCGCTAAAGAGGCCGGAAAATCCTTGTGATGATCGCCGGAGATGAGAAGCACGAACGGTCCCTTCTTCTCTCTTGAGATTTCACAAACATTTAGGAAGTTTTCTGGTTGCACGGAGTTATTTGGCTGTAGATTCACGAAATCAAGGCTGCTGGAGGTGCGTCCCGTCAAATTCCAGAAGTTCAGCCCATTTATAGTTTTTCCACTATCGCGTAGCGGTAGCGCGATATCTCATGTGATAACTCCAATGGTTGACACGTGTCACACTCTGCAATAACCGTGTCGCGGTGCTGGAGGTCGTGTACGGTCATGGAACTATCGTGTCGTGATAGCACGATATTGTCAGGCGATATCTCTGATAATGTGCATCATGCCGATCGTTCTGAATCGTGGCCTACATCATGGCTGATGTCATCATGCTAACGCGGGGCGGTAGTGACTATCACATGCGATAGCTCAACTTTGTAAAAATTGATGTACGTGTTCATCCAACATTATCAAAGTGGTGTACTTGTTATATCTGCACACCACAAACACACTATGATTAAATATATATGAGATTTGTTATTTTCAAACCAAGAAATGTGGAACGCATGCTCCAACAATCACCCTCTTTTGATAATAACAAATCCTCTAAAGAAAAACATTATAGGGTGTACAATAGGGTGTACAAAATATGATAAACAATATAAGTACTTGAAGTGCACACGCTTCCCATAAATGGATGATTTTAAATGTTTATTAAATCCAAAGGTAAATGTTAAATATATTACTCTCCCTTAATGTATGCTACCCACTATTAGCAATAAAAATAGTTCTAGTTCTTTCGATATTCTCCCCCTTTTATTATTAGCAAAAGATAGAAAAATGGATATTTGAGAGAAAAGTATAGAAAGAATTTGAAAAAAAAAATTGAATAAGAAACGTTAGAGGAAATATACGTGACATAAATAGACATGAAAAAATTGATTTGTGATGACAAATAAAGTGAACTATGTGTATGTTATACAATATCAAGTAGTCAAAAACATTATTAGATTCATGCCAAAAATATCTAAAGAAAGTATGGAATATGATATATAAATATTGAAATCATTTTCAATCCAATTCTCTTGAGAAAATTTTTTATAATAGATAATGATATGTACAAATTGTGCTTTGGTAGATTAGAACAAGTGATGTAATTAAAAATCACATGAATTGTGAAATGTAAACACAAAACAATGACTATACACAAGACAACTTAACTGTCATGTATGAATCTGTTGCACATTAGAGAAAAGAAAATGGTCAGAAATGTGTGCACAAAATACTTTACGATTCTTTTCAAGGTGTTCAACCTCACAATGCTTATGCAGACTTATCAGAGGGGTGAGTAGTTGAAAATATTTAGTTGCCTACCTAAATCACATAGAGAGGGGTGAATATGTGAGTTCGGCGGCTTTTAGTGGATTAAAAAGTTATGACAAACAAGCACATAGAACAAACACAGCACAACACAGGAATTTATAGTGGTTCCCCGATTTAGGTACGTCCACTGTCCCGCCTCGCCTATCTACCACAAAGGGCTAGATTCAGCTAGTTCACCTTTCTCAGATTTAAACAAATCTTACAACTCGGAGTTAACACTCCTACTTCTCGGAGAACAACTTCTCCTACACTCGGAGAACAACTTCTCCTACACTCGGAGAACAACTTCTCCTACACTCGGAGAACAACTTCTCCTACACTCGGAGAACAAACTCTCATACAACTCGATCCTTGCACTAGTATCTACATCTTAGAAGTGAAAACTTCCTACAATAGTATAAAAGAGTTTTATATAAATCTTTAGATTGAAAATTAATCTACTTCTTCAGATCTGAAAATATTCAATCTTCTTCTTCCCTGGAATGAAAAACTTAAGGCTCTTGTTGAAGGAGAAGACTTGAAAGTAATCTTGAAAGCTCGATATGAAAATGTTGATCCGACTAGTTCTGAAGGCTTCAGTAAAACTTGAAATGAGATCTGTTGAATCACTTCTTGAAGAAATCGTTGATCATGAAAATCTAGGTTGATAGTTCTTCGTTTTCCGTAAGCCGTAAGTCCAACAGAAAAGTGCGGCATGTTCACGATTTCAAATGTGGATGAGCAATTAGGGTTGAACGAAATTAACCCTTGGTATTTATAGGATTCATTCTTCTAACAGCTAGAAAAGTCCTTCCTAAACAAAATGTACACTTGTACTGTACATGGCCATCGAGTTGAACTAGAGACCCGTCATTACGAAATTCAGGAAAGAAAATTGTGCTAAGTCCATTCGTCGAGTATCGTCGTATAACCAAGAGTGTACATGACGAACCGCTTCGATACCTGACGAATTCTACTTGGACAAAACCATAAAAGTAGATCCGAGAACTCTGAGGATTTTCTAGTGAGACTCGACAAATTCGACGAGTATCGACTGGTATATTCGATGAATTCGACGAGTGTCAATAGGTACCCTCAACGAATTCGATAAGTATACTAAAGGATACACGACAAATTTTACCTGACCGATTCCCAAGATCATAGAAAGGATTCTCTAAGTAAACACGACGAATTCGACGAGTGTCAATAGGTATACACGAGGAATTCGATGAGTATTCATATGTATACTCGACGAATTTGACGAGTATCCACTACTATACTCGACGAATTTTACTTGGGAAAAATTATGTTTCTTATGAATGTAGCAATCAGTCCTCACTTGATCCTTCTAATACACTTGTAATAGAAGCACAATCCAATAGAGAGATTACACATGAGTCAATATTTTGGCCTACACAATGAGGGATTATATTGCATGGTCCTGTGTTTCATGACCCACTGTAATCTGACATTAGTTTGTACTTAGTAATAAAGCATTGCAAGCACATGACTAAAGAAACAACATCAAATACAAACTCAATTCATTTTAATTTAAGGGACACTTCGTCAAATCAAGATTATTGTGTATACAATACCCAATAATCTCCTCTTATTTGAATAAGTCAGAATCCTATAAACCAAAGTGCATTGTACACAAGATAATCTTAAATAATGACAAGAAAGGAGCATAAAAATAATTAACATGAAGTTCTATCTCAATCAAAACATTAATGTATGTATATAAATAGTTCTAACATGACAAATAGTTTTCACACATAGAACATCAGAGAAAATATAGAATTCAGACATGTTTGCCCTTGTTCTTCTCATTTTACCTGTCAAAATAAGCTTTAGGCCTCAAGAAATACTTTGGCGGAGGAGGAGGAGCATCTGGATCATCTCTTCTGAACTTGCTGAAGTGTATCCTCCTCTTAGCATTGGCCAACTCATGTTTTTGTCATTCCTCCCTACTGTAATGTAACCACCAATCTTCATTGGCCACATCTACCAGTGTGAAGGTGTCCAATATTATGCTTTTGGAGATTGGGCTCCATACCTCAACAAGATCCCTGTTCGGGTCAGACCTGTAAGCAGAGGGACCTTCTCCATATCTTCTTTTCTTGATGGTTGGTTGAGGTATTCCTTCAACCAAATCAATATTTGGTTCAGCAGTAGCAGTCGTTTCTGTCCCATACTAATAGTATTCATGTGGAAAGTTTTGAGCGTCTGTCCAGTATTAAGAGTAATCCTGAGCAGGATGAACAGCATCATGCACTGGTTCTGGCATTCTTGCCTCTGCATTCCCTAAAACTCCAAATAGTTCTTCATGCAGTCACTTGAAGTTGTCATAGTTGTATGTGTTGACACTTTGAAACTGTTGATTCATGGTAGCTCCAAGTGCATTCACCTTATCTTTAAGTTCTACCTCCCCTTTTCTAACTTCTGCAATCACGTCCTTAGCTATTTCATTATTGTAATGCATCATTTGATCATCAAAGTAGTGCATCCCGGCATTTTGGTCTTCAATAATAATTTTTGCATTGTCATTAACATTCCTAGCCACTTCAAGATTGTTTTTAAGCTCAGTCATAGTGTGAACAATTGCTTTCCCACCTTGAACTAATGAGTTATCCGGATTGGATTCTAGCTTTTCAAAACGAACCTTCACCTCAGCAAGTCCATTAATTCACATCGCGTTCAACCTCTTTTACTTTGTTGAGAACTTTCTTTAGAGAGTGATCAAAATAAGCTTATTGCTTGTCCAACATAACTTCTATAGATTTCAGCATAGAATTATTTGAACTAGTGTTTGGAATATCTTCAGTTTGATGTCTGGGAGGAGAGGGGACACCTGCAGCATCCTCAGAGTCACAAGAAATATCTGCTATGGGAGATACGTGGGCTTTAAGCAGTATAGAAGGATCTTCAGCCTCTAAGGTAGGAGGAAGCACCACTGCTTCTCCTTCCTCATCAGAAATTTCAATAATAATCTCCCCTCAATTGGAGACCCACCTGGGATCTGAGCAATTCTTTTCTGTAGGTTACGAATAAACCTATCAATCTCTGTTTGAATCGAAACTGATGGTTGAATCTACCCCCCCCCCCCAGCCATAGCTGGAAGAATTTCTAGGAGACTTACGATCATGTTGGCAGTAACAACAATTTCATCAGTAGCCATAACATTTTCTTCTTCTGGCTCACCATCATTGTCAGCATCATCAGATCCTTCAGCATTATCATCGAAATCAACATCAGTATTAACATCCACGACATCCTTAGCAGCAGCATCAAAAACAATATCAGCAACAACTATATCTTGAACAACTGTCTCTACAATCTTTGTGGCCACTGGAACTAGCTCAGAAGAAGTGGGAACAATCGAAGGTACTTAAACGTCAACACCCACTCGTGTAGAAACTGACTCCCACTCAATTCCTACACCAGATCTCTCAGAAGCTTCATGGGGGTAGGAGTAGTATTCCTAACATCTGGAACAATTTCTTCCTCTTCCTCTGCTAACTCCCTGAGTCCACCCTGCTTGGGGATTCTTCTTTCCCATCTGGAAAAAATGGAAGTCAATTCTCTTCAGGTGATGGACGGGTACACATGACATCATGTCAAAAGTATTTCTGTCCAACTGGTTCAGATAGAAACTGAGAATCCTTCCAAAGTTTGGCGCATGCAAACTGTCTTTGATCCTTCCAAAAAGAACTGCTCCCCAATCTATTCTTTTCCGGCAGATGATTGCGGCAAGGAGCTGGAACATGTCATTTTAAAGGTAGTCGTAGGAACCAACCTTGCACAAGAGGACTTTCCCGATAACATCAGAGAGAAGCTTTCCTTCTTCATTCATGACTTTTCTTTTAATGGCAGAAGTTCCTCTAGGTAGACCACAGAACAGCAGTGCTCTTGTGAAGTCTCTATCTTCAATGAGGTCGGCCTCTTCAATTTTTGGAAGTCGCAGAAATCAGGTAAGGAGGGAGGCCTTCACTTTGATGAAGAAGTTTCTGACCTTGCTCTTAATGAATGTATCTTCACGGCGAAGTTTAGCATGTTGAAAGAATTCTAAAACATCTCGATCCAAGACTTTGCACGGATGTTCCAGGACGAACGACAATCTGGCAGACTCAAGCATCACGATAACATTCTGAAATTCGTCTGTGGTTGTGGCAAACCCAGTGCGAACAAGATCTCCCCCGACTTGAAGGTTTCCAGTACATCTCGGATCCATGGAGAATGATCGAGAACCAAAGGAGATGAATCGACGAAGAAGACAATTCGTGGAAGATGAATCGCCGAAATGTTCTCGACGGATCGCCGAAATGTTCTCGACGAGTGTGAAATCTGTTTGCCCAATTTATTTTTATTTATATAAAATTAATATTTTGAAAAGAGAGAAGCGCGCTTACCATTGCCAGAAGTGACTCTTCGGATCCAAAAAAAGAGAAAAAAAATAGACCGGGAGTCAAGACATAATCGTCGAAAGTTCTTGAGTAAGCCCGATTAGTTTGTTGAAATAACACGGGTGAGATGTGTAATTCGTCGAAAATCGTCGAAATTACTTAACCAATCTCTACGAATTTGTTGAGATTCCACGAGTAATACTCAACGAATTTTCCTTTGAGATTTCTGAGATGAAGAATTCCCATGACTTGAGAGAATTACTTAACCACTCTAACATTAGTCTGAGTCCTTGACCATATTCAGATTACTTGTTAAGCATACCAAGTTCTATTTCGAAGAAAGAGAACTTGGCCTCATCCAGCGAATTTGTGAACATATATGCGACTTGCTTATCCGTCGGGACATAACTGAGATTGATGTCTCCATTCTCCACATGCTCCCGGATGAAATGGTTCCTTATCTCGATGTGCTTTGTTCGGCTGTGAGAGATTGGATTATTAGCAATAGTTGTTGGGTTCATTGTTCCGGATGTCCCTGATTTGTGAGAAATCAAACAGGTCAATGTCACATACATCAACTGTATTTGATGTATATTTGAGGTCTTGAGTGCAGTTTAGTTCATATCACATTGATTGGACAAGTGGACACAACAATTGGTTGCTGGACATAGCAAAAATCTATTAAGCTCATATGCGTTAAATGGGGCAAGTTCACTCAACGCCAGAGCTAAGGATTCAATGTTATCTAGCTAGAAATCTGCCTACGTCCATAGGCGTCGAGTGAGGACAGCTCTCTCAACGCCATATAACAAATAGCGATGAGTCTATCTTACTCTAACTGATAGCAAAAAATAATGGTCAAGTACACAGGCGTTGAGTGTAGTCTACTCAATCAACGTCATACAGCTTTTAGCGTTGAATGTTGTTGTGCCTGTCAACTCCGCAGAAAAGTTGGGCAAAATTTTCACCAAGTCCATTAGCATTGAGTGTAGCTTACTCACTCAATGCCATGACAGAAGAATCTGTCCAAGTAGTAAGGAGTTGAGTGTATCTTACTCACTCAACGCCATGACAGAAGAATCTGTCTAAATAGCAAAGCATTGAGTGTAGTTTACTCACTCAACGGCATGACAGAAGAATCTGTCTAAGTAGCAAAACGTTGAGTGTAGCTTACTGACTCAATGTCATGACAGAAGAATATGTCTATATAGCAAAATGTTGAGTGTAGCTTATTCACTCAACGCCATGACAGAAGAATCTGTCTAGGTAGCAATGTGTTGAGTGGAGCTTACTCTCTCAACGCCAAGGCTCAGAAAATTTGGTTAAGTTCCAATACATTGAGAGCTTTTACTTTCGGCGAGCTGAGCTCGGAGTTCGTTGAACTGAGCTTTAAGTTCATCGAACTGAGTTTTGGCTTGTCGTCGAGCTGAGCTCGGAGTTCGTCGAACTAAGCTATAAGTTCGTCGAACTAAGCTTTCATGTTTCGTCGAGCTGAACTCTGAGTTCGTCGAACTGAGTTCTGCGT
Source organism: Platanthera guangdongensis (assembly GCA_039583875.1). NCBI lineage: Eukaryota > Viridiplantae > Streptophyta > Magnoliopsida > Asparagales > Orchidaceae > Platanthera > Platanthera guangdongensis. Next base: position 173,574,114 of record CM077162.1, on the reverse strand, counting down.
TCGTCGGAGTCTTTTGGCGTTGAGTGATGTTCATTCACTCAACACCTTTGCTTCTAATGTTTGAATATTCTCCAAGTCCAGAGAGATGTTGAGTCATGCTGACGTCAGCACAGTCAAAAAGTCAACCGAAATTCAAATGTTGCGGGAATGCTTCTAGAGGCGCTGGCGGTCAGCTGTCATCATCATCTGCATGTGGAAAGAAATATTTTCATTTTTAAGTGTTTGGGCCCGCACACAGCAAAGAGTCGTTGAATCAAGAGTAAATGGAAAGAATGTGTTGTATAACAAATCTCAGTCATCAATCCTGGTGGTGGGCCCACTGCTCGATTGGCCGTTAGAGAATAAAAATAAGCAAATAGGCAAGAGCAAACCATCGAATTCTTGTATAAATTTTCTGAAAACGAAATTGCGGTCGAACTTCATCTTCTTCCTTGTCTTTCTTGTCGAGCCTGAAGAACATGTTCTGCACAGAAAACTTAGATGAGGAAAGAGATAGCTGAAACAATAATCATCTGCAACAACAGGTTCAGAAGCAATCCTAAGGAAGCAGATCAACAAGCTCTGCAAAGAAACGATAACTGTTTGAAGAAAGATTCAACTGCTGACTTTATTGTCTTCAACAACAAAAGCTTGGGCTGATATCTGCTCAGTCCAGGAAGAAGTAGACACGGATTTCTTGCTCTGGTGTCTAATCAAATCACCTTTCATTTTTTCTGAATAGATTCTTTGTAAGTCTGAAGTTGTAAGTCTGTGTTATAAAGGCTAAGGTCTTTGTGACCTGTGGTTTGGCTTAGGGCTGAGTGAAAGATCTTTGTGACCTGTGGTTTGGCTTAGTGCCTAAGTGGTAGGTCTGTTTGACCTGTGAGATCCTGCAAGATCTGTGTTATAAGCTCTTAAGGAGCCAAGTTTTGGGGGAAGAGTCTAGTCTAACACACTGTTAGAAATGTGCATCGGGACAGTGGATATACCCAAGATTAGGGAACCACTATAAAATTGTTGTGTCGTCTGTGATTGTTCTTGAAAGCTAAAACTAACCAAATCACTAAGCACGGAAATCGGCTAACAAGTAAGAAGATTGAAATGGAGACAAAAACATAGCCCCCCCCCCCCCCTCTAGGTGTTTAGCTAGTCTTGAAAACATGACTTTCAAGTCATATTAGAGGGAGGTTGCTTTTAAAGGCGTAAAAGTCTAAGTATATCTCCAAGGTTAGCTAGAAGTCTGTCTCTATGGGTTCAGGAATGAGCAATAAGGAACTGAGTGATGTGAGGCTTCCAATCTATAGGAAGGAAGACTTCGGGATCTGGAAAGCAAGGGTGAGGCAGTTCATGGAAGCTGCTGATCATAGAATGTATATTACAGTCGAAGAGGGACCATTCATCCCAATGAAGGTCTCTGCATTGGATGCAAATGTCCAGACACCCAAGACATATGATGAGATGACTAAGGATGAGTTGGCCATGGCCTCAATAGATAAGAGAGCAAAAAATATAATTATGAGTGTTGTTGATGACTCTACACTTCAGAACCTGATTCATTGCACAACAATAAAGGAAATGTGGGACACACTAGTGATCTACATGGAGGGGACAGATGAAGTTCGAGATGATAGGAAGTCCATGATCAACCAAGAGTATGAGGCTTTCAGTCAATCCAAGGGGGACAACATAACTGTTGAAAATTGTGAAGTGGAAGTGGCTGATGGGACAGGCCAGGCGGCCTGAGCGGACAGAATCGGCGGACTATGCGGACTGGGCGGACTGCTGTGTGCGGCCTGGTGGAAGGTCTAGTGGAAGCCGGCTGTTCTGAGCGGGTTGTACGGTGAAGTCCGCGGACTGTGCGGCCTGTTATCTGCGGATAGGGCGTTGGCTGATTGATTTAGCCAAGGAGCGGCCTGTGCGGATAGAGGCTTGCGGACTGGTGCATTGCTCAGTGGCCGCGTTGCAAGCTTGTGCTTAACGGCGGTTTGGCTCATGTTCGCGAGAAGCTTGCGGACTGACGTGTCTGCGGTGTATGCTATTGCGGACTGGGCTTAGAGCTGGGTTAAGGCTTTGTTGAGCTCTAGTGATACAGCAGGTGCTTTGTTGTGGTGGTCTTTGGCGGACTGGTGTGTGGAGTCCGGCAGGTGGCCGTTGCTTTGGGCAGGTGTGCGAGTAGCTTGCGGACTGCTAGCGGTCTGTGTGCTAGGATGTTTGGCGGACGGAGCTAAGTCTGCCATGCTCGCATAAGGCCTTTGATGGTTCTGGACTTGGTCACACTCTGTGCCAAGACCAGGGTGTCCGCAGTATCCGCCAAGTCCGTTGTTGACCGGGTGGACTGTTGCTCTCTCTGCCTTTGGTCGTGGACTTGTGGCGGATGGAGGCTTGAGTCTTGTTCTATGCGGACTGCCTCGGGTTTGTGCGGACAACCATTGAAGAGGTTTGCTGTCCTGCAGTGGTTGAAGGCTTTGCGGGTTGATGTCTTGTCCGCATAGCTTGGGCGGACTGATGGGGGTTCGCCAAAGTTGCCGTGCTCCTGGCGGGTTGATCCTTGGTACCGGCCAAGTCCTTGCGGACTCGGCGGACGGTGGTTTAGCTATCGCGCGGGCTGGGGCAGTGTCTCTATCTCTAGGGCGGTGATCACACTCCTCACCTCGCCTATAAATAGGACCCCCTGGCAGGTTTACAGTAACTGAGTGAACAGTAAGTTGGGTTCGACGAGGTGCTGCGGTCTCAGTTTTCTGTCCGTGCGGATTGATTCAGAGCTGACGGTTTGCTGTGTGCAGGTCGCGCGGGTAGCTTCAAGGAGCCAGGAGTTTGGCTTTGACTTCGGTCAAGTACTTGGAAGTGTGCGGTCTCTGCTGATTCAGCAGGTCGCTCGGCGGCTTGTCAGTGCTCTGCTTCAACTTTGCCTAGTTCCAATAACCTGTCCGCCGATTTCAGGCGGGTAGGTGGTTTGTTCCTCAGTTCCTCAGCAGGAGGCGAATAACGGTGTGTCCGCGTGGACTCTGTGGCTTCGGCGGACTCCGTGTCTATTCGGCGGATTGCAGCATAGCTCGGGCGGCCTCAGCGGGCTTGGCGACCTCGGCGGTCTCGTCGGATTCCGGTGCTGTCCGCCCGGTTTGTTTTGTGTAACTTTCTGTGATAGCTTGTGTACTAGCGAAATCATGTCTCGCTACGTATACCTCGCCTTGTAAAGAAGTGGAATGTATAAAAGATCTGCTTGTGCTTCCATTGTTTGTTGGGGATAACCTTTGTTCCTTGATTTTCCGCGGGTTCAAAGTGTGAACTGAGTAGTGCCGAAGATATTAATTTGGTGTTTGGGCTACCTTGCTGACCACTTTGAGAAAATTCAACATGGTATCAGAGGGAGGTTCGATTGCGTGAGCGGTAGTCAACCAGTGTTGTTACTCTGTGCTTGAGTGGTGATCAACCTGTGTTGTTGCTCGGAGCTTCTGAAAGGTTGCCAACAGGTGTTGTAATGGAAGGGAGTTATGCACACTACTAGAAAAGTCAGTATTGGGTACACCTTTTTTGGCCAGGGACTAAAAATCGTGGCTAATACACTGATATTAGCCACGATTGAAAAAACCCTGGTTAATAGTTATTTTATAGTCAGGGTTATAAATAATGTGGCTAATACATATCTATTAGCCATGAAAAATAATATTCATGACAAAAAAGAGATTATTTTAGCAATTTTAGTTTTAATAATTTTTAGTTTTCATTAAATGTTTTAATTGTAAGTTAATTAAGTGCTCATTATTAATTTTTTTAGTTAATGTAAACTTTTTAAAGGCTATGGGGAGAATTTCAAAAGCAGCTGGTTTCATTTTGACAATCCTGTGAACAGCTTCCCCTAGGGTTCGGGCGACTAGGATCCGCCACCCCCTTGTGCGAATAGCTCGCCGCCAGCTCCGGTGGACGCCTTCTGCTCGCCCGACGACGACAACCGCGCCGTTGCCGTTCTCTCGTGGTGTGATTCTAGTGGGCTCGTGCATCCTAACTCCCGTTCCGGTGTGATTCTGGCGGATCTCGTGGAGAGATTTTCCACTGCATCATTGAGTGAACTTGGGTAACGAATCTCTCCACTTTTTGTGTGATTTCTCTTCCTCTCATTTTCGAGTTCTTTTGCTTCGTATTTCTTGGCTAGCCACATTATGCCTTGTCAGGCCTTCAACCTTCATCAACTCAAGAATTTTTGAGGGGATGGCTTGAATGATACAAAGTCGTTCAACAGCCTTAACAAAGTTTTTGTGCAACTCCCGCTTCCAATCTACATGCGTTGTTAAGATCTAAAACTGAGTGCAAGAAGTTTTTAGAAGAAAAAATATTTCAGCGCTTGCTCCTTCTCCATTACATGATTTGCTTCATGCGCTTGCTCCAAATGTGACCTATCTGGCTATCTTATGAATGATATGTTACATTTTATAAATCCTTCTCTAATATCGACACCACTATTAATGTGCATGTTTTTTAGCTTATAAAATGTAGTATTGGTATGGAGCTCATTTGACATTAGAATGTTCTGCAAAGGTATCGGAAGGGTTCAAAAATCGTGGCTAATACACTAGTATTAGCCATGATCGCAAAACCGTGGCTAATATTTAGGTTTTAGCCACGGCTATACAAAAACATGACTAATAGCTTTGTATTAGCTATGAAAAGTAAAAACGCATGGCTAATATTTATTTTTCAGCCCAAATATTTCAGCCCACCATCAAATCGCGGAAACAAAATAAAAATTCAAGAAATAAAAATCCACCCCGCGCCTCCATAACACTCCTCTCGATCGCCCTAAACCTAAGCAAATGCCATACCCTTCCTCGCAACTTCAGAGCGCCACATCTTGCCGATCACTTCTCCTTCCTCTTGCATCTCTCCGGCAACAAGTTCGCTCACCGCATCTTGTTTTTGTGTGTTGCTAGTGTGTGAGCCCCGTGTCGGGCACTAGCAAATTTTAATGATGGCTTAACTTAGTCATTGATCTGAAAATGTTGGCTTAACTCGGTATAAATCAAAGTTTATTGATATCACTATACAAGTTTTGTTGTAATTAAATGAATATTTCTGAACAACTTTATGTTTTGTACCTATTTCTATTAAAAGTGATGTAACAAAAATATAGTTGTTATTACTTGTTTGTTAAACTCTCAAGTAGATTAGAAGTGATGCACCAATTTCAGTCCTGCTTTGATCATTCCGTTTTTTGCCGCTATTTCATTCCGCCTCCGGCTAGTGAAAGATAATAAAGTCTATACTCATCTTATACAAAATGTTGTTACGAATTATTTGAAAGTTTGTCTAAACGATGATTCCTCACAATGGCATGTGCGCTTTGATCATTCTCTCTCAATATATAATTATGCTTCTAATATATTTTCATTGTCCGACCTCTATTTGTATAACCCTAATTTTTTTAATTTATGTAGATTTCTCTGTCATTAAATATGGATAAAAGTTGGATTGATTTGCAAAATAGAGCTTCATCTGAATACATCCATGGTGTTGACAAGTTTCTAGAATATGCATATCAAAATAAAACATATAGTTTTGAGACTCGGATTTATTGTCCTTGCAAAAAATGTTGTAATACTTATTTGGTGGAGAGGGTCATTGCTCGTGAACATATAATTATAAATGGATTTTTATCCAAGTATAAGATATGGACCCTTCACGGGGAATCATATTCTTCTACATCTTACAGTGGGAATGAACAGCGTTCTGATTTTAGAGATGATATGATGGAGATGATACATGAAGCAATTGGAATTCCACCTATTGGTGCTAGTTTGTATGAGAATCCACCATCATTAACCAGTCCAAGAGTAGATGGTCCTAGCGAAGAAGATGCCAAATTTATAAAACTTGTTGAAGATGCAGAGTGTCCATTGTACCCTAATTGTGTCAAGTATATATCCTTGTCTTTCATAGTTAGATTACTGCAAGGTAAAGTCATGCATGGATGGACAGATATCTCGTTCACATGGCTATTGGAGTGTCTTATTGATGCTTTTCCGGACATAAAAATACCCAAGTCTTATTATGAATCTCAAAAGATTACAAAAGATTTGGGATTTTCTTACGAGACTTGGGATGCATGTCCCAATAATTGCATGATTTTTAAAGGAAATGATATTTCACTTGAAAATTGTGAGATTTGCGGCGAGTCACGATACAAACAACTAAATGACAATGGAAATAACATGCAAAATACAATTTCAAAAATTCCAGCAAAACAAGTAAGATATTTTCCTTTGACACCGAGATTGAAAAGGTTATTCATGTCATCAAAAACTGCAAGTTATATGCGATGGCACGCAGAGGAACGTACTAAAGATGATAATATGAGGCACCCAGCTGACTCTCTAACTTGGAAAAAGTTTGATAAAGATTATCCTCAATTTGCTGCAGAGTTTCGCAATATTAGACATGGTTTGGCCTCTGATGGGTTTAATCCATATAGAACCATGTCCATTGCTCATAGCACGTGGCCAGTTGTTTTAATTCCTTATAATTTGCCGCCATGGATGTGCATGACGCAATCTTTTCTCTTTCTTACTGTACTAATTGATGGACCGAAGGGGCCTAGCAATAAAATTGATGTTTACCTTCAACCATTGATTGAAGAGTTAAAAGAATTATGGAATGATGGTGTGGCTACATATGATGCATCAAAAAATCAGATGTTCACTCTACGTGCCGCATTATTTTGGACAATTAATGACTACTCAGCATATGCAAACTTACCAGGATGGAGTACAAAAGGCCAGTATGCTTGTGCAAATTATAATTTGCAAACTAAATCACAGTGGCTAAGAAATTGTAGAAAATTTTGCTATTTGGGGCATCGTCGATGGTTAGCCAGTGGGCACAGGTTTCGAAGAGATAAGGCAGCTTTTAATGGATGTCGTGAATTTGAAGCTAAACCTCTAATGTTAAAGGGAAGTACTATCACAACACAACTGAATGATGTACTTACTGAATACAAGAAAGATGATCTTAAAAAGAGGAAGAGGGAAGATAATTGTAGGGTTAAGAATGTTGGTCAGAAACATGGTTGGAAGAAAAAAAGCATATTCTTTGAATTATCATATTGGGAGTATTTTCAAACACGTCATTTCATTGATGTAATGCACCAAGAGAAGAATATGGGTGAAAATTTGCTTTATACAATATTGGGTATTATAGGAAAAACAAAAGATGGCTTAAAAGCAAGACGAGATTTAAAAGAAATGGGTATTCGAACAAAATTGCACCCACAACAACTTGCATCCGGTAAGGCCTTCTTATCTCCAGCCCGTTTTTCAATGAACAAAGTTCATCAAGATGTTTTTCTACAAGTGTTAAAAAATATCAAAGTGCCGGATGGTTATGCATCTAATATTTCTCGATGTGTACATTTGAAAGAGAGAAATATTTGGGGTCTTAAAAGTCATGATATGCACATTCTTATGCAACAATTCCTTCCAATAGCTATAAGGAAAGTATTGCCACCAGATGTTGTGAAAGTTGTTATCGAGTTATCTAATTTCTATAGACAATTGTGCTCAAAGACTATTATGCATGTGGACTTGAAGATTATGCAAGAACGCATAGTTCTAACACTGTGTCATCTTGAAAAGATATTTCCACCTTCTTTTTTTGATATTATGGATCATCTAACAATACATTTAGCTGAAGAGGCCTATGTTGGTGGTCCGGTGCAATTTCGATGGATGTATCCTATTGAAAGGTAATGACCATTTCATATATTTGAGTTTATATATTTATTTATATAATATTATTGGTATTAACTTATTATATATATTGAAATTAGGTATCTACTTACCTTGAAGAGATATGTTCGTAATCGTGCTCATCCGGAAGGTTCTATTGCGAAAGGATATCTAATGGAGAAATATATGCAAGGAGTGTCCCGATGATTTTTATCTGGAATAGCTCTTTATACATGTTGCCTGATATCTCTGGTACAGGAAATATATGCATTGGAGATGGCTTATGAGTAATATTCGAAGCAACCTGTGCAATTGGTTGAACAAAGATTCCAAGATCTGTTATAGATGTCTGACTACTTCCCCGGTTTGTGATCATTGAAACACTGCTCTCATGATCAGAATTAACATTTATATTGGTTTTTGGGATTTCTACATTGTGCAAGGAGTGTCCGCTTACATTTTGGGAAGTATGTCACTTACAGATTTCCAAGTCACTTGTAGATTGATTATGCAAGCTGCAATTTTTGTGTTCAATTTTGTTATCTACACTTATAAGCACTCTAGTTGGGTGATGTATAAATTACATTTTTTTAAGTTAAAGTAATGGATATTTGTTTTTCATGGGTTTGGTTTCTACATTGTTTTTTAGTGTTAGTATGACTGCTTTATGAATTAGCATTACATTATTTTGAATATGGTTTTTTTTAAAAAAACATAAAATAGTATTTGTCACGGCTTAAAACCGTGGCAAATAGTTTTTTAAAAAATGATGAGTTTGCCTTTAGCCAGGGCTTCATACCGTGGCTAATAGTTGGCTTATTTGCCATGGGCAATAACCGTGGCAAATGGTTTATTTTAACTCATGAAACCGTTTTTGCCAGGGATTAAAACCGTGGCTAAAGGTAAAGATATTAGCCACGGCAGTTTTTTTCCGTGGCTAATACTATTAGCTACGGCCAATCCGTGGCTTAAAATGTTTAGCCACGCCGTCTTTAGCCACGGATTTTTCCCGTGGCTAGACCGTGGCTAAAGCTTTTTAGCCACGGTTTTGGACTTTTTGCCAGGGTAATTTGCCCTGTCCAAAGGACTGTTTTCTAGTAGTGGCAAGAGGTCTGGGCATTGAACTCTTAACGCCGACTAACTTCAAGAAGTGGAAGTCGTGCATGAAGAGTTATCTTCTGGGTGAGGAGTTATGGGAGGTCGTCGGTGGTGACGACAGGAAGGAAGTTACAGCTGCGTTTGGTACTGCTGAGCAAGTACGGCTCTGGAGAAAAACAAATGCTAAGGCGGAGTTTATTCTCAAGAGCGTCGTGTCACCAAAACTGTTTGATCACATCATTGGATGTTAGTCGGCTGCTGATATTTGGACAACCATTGATGAGTTGTTCAATAGGAAGAATGTGGCGCGACTTCAGTTTCTGGAGAATGAGTTGGCTAGAACAACTCAAGGAGACCTTTCCATCTCGAAGTACTTCTTAAAGATGAAGAGCTTGTGTGCTGAGCTGTCGGCACTTGATCCTGATGAGCCTATCTCTGAGGCAAAGATGAAAAGGCACATTATCCGCGGCTTGCGGAAGGAGTATGTGGCCTTTGTGACATCTGTTCGGGGCTGGGCTACTCAGCCGTCTCTGCTGGAGCTTGAGAACCTGCTTGCCTCACAGGAGAGCCTGGCGAGGCAGATGGCTGGAGTGAATATCAATCAGGAAAGCAGTGAAGCTCACTTCTCTGGCAAGAAGAAAGGATGGGAAGGGAAGAAGAAGAAGAAGCAGGTCGCTGGTGAGAAGGAGCCTTCAACGTCTTATCAGCCGGAGAGGAGCAATGCTCCTAAGGACTGGAAGAAGGACTTGAAGTGCTACCGGTGTCATCAGCGAGGGCACTTCAAGCGGGACTGCAAGGTCAAAATGCAGCCTGGGCATGCTGCTGGAAAGGAGGAAGCTTGCTCGAGAAGTGATGGAGCAGATTGGGGCGGAGCTTTCTTGACAGGCACTTATGTCCGTGCCTTGTCTGCTGAGGACTTCAACAACGAGTGGATCGTGGACTCCGGGTGTGGTCATCACCTCACCGGAGACAAGTCGAAGTTCACCTCCATGCAAGCATACTCAGGTAATGAAGCTATTATCACTGCTGATAATACTGTTTATGCAGTAGAGAAAGATGGGGTCGTGTCTTTGGGTAGTGATCAGGGGCCACTCACGTTAAGGAGTGTGTATCACGTGCCGGGCATGAAGAAGAACCTCTTCTCGGTGATCAATGCGGTGGACGCTGGGTATCACGTTCTGTTTGGGCCAACAGACGTGAGGTTCCTTCGCAACGTATCAGCTGTTAAGGCTGATGTTGCTCATGTAGGAAGGAGGGTTAAGAACTTGTTTGTTCTTGCAACCAATTCTTATGTTGATCGAATGAGAACCAATGATAGCGCTGCTATCTGGCATGAGAGGCTGGGGCATGTAGGCATGGACAAGCTGAAGGCGATGACTAGTAGAAGTTTGGTGAGGGGTTTTCCTAAGTTATCCTCCTTTGGTGACATGCATGTTTGCGCGGGGTGTCAATACGGTAAGGCACATCGCCTTCCGTTTGATAAATCACAAACAAGGAGCAAGCTACCATTGGAGTGCATTCATAGCGACCTGATGGGACCAACGGTCACTGCCAGCCTTGGTGGAAGTAGATACATGCTTGTCTTGATTGATGACTACTCAAGGTATACTTGGGTGTACTTCTTGAAGGAGAAGTCAGAAGCATTCCGTTTGTTTGTGGAGTTCAAGGAGTTGGTAGAAGGCCGGCTTGGCTTGCGGATCAAGAAGCTTAGAACGGACAACGGTGGTGAGTTCATCACCTCCGAGTTTTCTAACTTCTGCAGGAAGCACGGGATCCAACGAGAGCTTACTTGTGCTCACAATCCACAACAAAATGGGGTAGCGGAGCGGAAGATCCGTCATCTGACGGAGACCTGCAAATGCTGGCTTCATGCGAAAGACATTCCAAGGTCCTTTTGGGCGGAGAGGATGTCTTGTGCTGCCTATGTCATCAACAGGATGCCGCTCAGCCCGATCAACATGAAGACTCCTGTTGAGATGTTGCTGAAGGAGAAGCCGAGTGTTGGACACCTTAGGGTGTTCGGTTCAACATGCTACGTGCATGTCCCGGATGCTTCACGGACTAAGCTGGATGCAAAGGCAAGGAAGCTTGTCTTTGTTGGCTACGATGAGCGGAAGAATGGATGGAAATGCATGGACCCTGCGACGAAGAAGTTCGTGGTGTCAAGAGACGTTATCTTTGACGAGCTGACGTCGTATGGAGGTGGCTCGGTTGAGCTAACCGGAGGTAGCAAGGTTGATGAAGCACCAGTGGTAGCTGCTGAAGGCTTGGAAGAGGAGCTTACTGTTTCACCAGCAACTCCTGTTGCTTCTAACTCCGATACTAAGCCTTCTGGCTCAGGAAGTAGGGGGAGCACTGCTCAATGCTTGCCCCAAGTAGGAGTTGAGCCCGAAGAAGCAACGGAAGCAGTGAGCAAGGAGCTGACCCTTCGGAGATCGAAGAGGGTTATTAAGCCTCCGGCTCGGTACTGTGATGGGAATGCAGTGAGCTTTGTCTCCTGCTTCTTTGCAGGTCCTCTGGATGAGCGAGAGCCTGTAAACTTCAACGAGGCCACTGGAGTTAAGGAGTGGGAAGATGTCATGAAGGAAGAGATTGATGCTCTGAAGAAGAATGAAACCTGGAACCTTGTGCCCAAGGTTGATGGCATTACTCCGGTCACTTGCAAGTGGGTGTATAAGTTGAAGAAGAAGGCTGATGGGAGCATTGATAGGTTCAAAGCTCGTCTGGTCGCTAGAGGATTCTCACAGCACTATGGAGAAGACTATGAGGAGACGTTTAGTTCGGTTGCGAAGATGACTTCAGTTAGAGTGGTGATGACCTTGGCTGCTAGCAAGGGATGGAGAATGTGGCAACTCGATGTGAAGAATGCCTTTCTTTACGGAGAGATTGACAAGGACATCTTCATGGATCAGCCACTCGGATTCGTTTCTGAAGATCATCCGGACTATGTCTGCAAACTCAGGAAGGCTCTCTATGGGTTGAAGCAAGCTCCTAGAGCTTGGTATGGGAAGATTGCGGAGTACTTGCAATTCTGTGGATATCTTGCTTCCAACTCGGATTCAAGCTTGTTCATCAAGAAGAAGGGGGAGCTTCTAGTCTTGGTCTTGCTGTATGTGGATGACATGATCATCACAGGGAATTCGGAGGGGGAAGTAGCAAGGCTCAGGGCAGAGCTTGTTATATGCTTCGAGATGAAAGACTTGGTAGAGCTTCATCACTTTCTCGGTCTTGAGGTGGAGATGAAGGAGTGCGGGATTCTCATTTGCCGAAAATGGTATGCAGATCGCATTGTGAAGCGGTTCGGCATGGATGAAGGGAAGAAGTGCTCTACTCCACTGGAACATGGGCAGAAGCTTCGACGAGATGAGGGAAGGGTTCTTCATGATCCCTTGGTGTTCAGGGCTCTTGTTGGGAGCTTGATTTACCTGACGATTATAAGGCCGGACATTGCTTATGCGGTTGGCCGAGTAAGTCGGTTTATGGCTGAACCAAGGACATCTCATCTGGTGGCGACAAAGCATATCTTGAAGTATGTCAAGTCAACTTCTGATATGGGACTTCTCTATAAAAGGGACTCAGATTTTGCCTTGCTTGGGTACACGGATGCTGGCTATGGCGGTGATTCGGATGATCGAAGGTCTACTTCAGGTTATGTGTTCACTTGCGGTTCAGCTAGCATCTCGTGGTGTAGCAAGAAGCAGGACTCGGTGTCAGACTCAACTACGGAGGCAGAGTATAAGGCTTCGGCCTTGGCTGCTCGGGAAGCCATCTGGTTGAGGAGGCTTATAGAGGATGTTCATGAAGAAGTGCAAGGGCCGACTTTACTCTAGGGTGACAATGAGAGTGCTCTCAAGCTGGTAAACAATCCAGTGTGTCACGCCAGGACCAAGCACATTGAGATCGATCAACACTTCATACGGGAGAAGGTGTTGGAGGGATCTCTGTTGGTCGGGCATGTTCGGAGTGAAGACAATCTTGCTGACATCTTCACGAAGCCACTGTCGAAGGGGTCCTTTGAGAGCTTGCGCAGCTTGCTGGGCTTGGTCACCACTTCTCATTTCAAGGGGGAGTGTTGAAAATTGTGAAGTGGAAGTTGCTGATGGGACAGGCCAGGCGGCCTAAGCGGACAGAATCGGCGGACTAGGAGGACTGGGCGGACTGCTGTGTGCGGCCTGGTGGAAGGTCTAGTGGAAGTCGGCTATTCTGAGCGGGTTATACGGTGAAGTCCGCGGACTGTGCGGCATGTTATCTGCGGATAGGGTGTTGGCTGATTGATTTAGCCAAGGAGCGGCATGTGCGGATAGAGGCTTGCGGACTGGTGCATTGCTCAGTGGTCGCGTTGCAAGCTTGTGCTTAACGGCGGTTTGGCTCATGTTCGCGGGAAGCTTGCGGACTGACGTGTCTGCGGTGTGTGTTGTTGCGGACTGGGCTTAGAGCTTGGCTGAGGCCTTGTCGAGCTCTGGTGATACAGCAGGTGCTTTGCTGTGGAGGTCTTTGGCGGACTGGTGTGTGGAGTCCGGCAGGTGGCCGTTGCTTTGGGCAGGTGTGCGAGTAGCTTGCGGACTGCTGGCGGTCTGTGTGCTAGGATGTTTGGCGGACGGAGCTATGTCCGTCATGCTCGCATTAGGCCTTTGATGGTTCTGGACTTGGTCACACTCTGTGCCAAGACCAGGATGTCCGTAGTATCCGCCAAGTCCGCTGTTGACCGGGCGGACTGTTGCTCTCTCTGCCTTTGTTCGTGTACTTGTGGCGGATGGAGGCTTGAGTCTTGTTCTATGCGGACTGCCTCGGTTTTGTGCGGACAGCCATTGAAGGGGGTTGCTGTCCTGCAGTGGTTGAAGGCTTTGCGGGCTGATGCCTTGTCCGCATAGCTTGGGCGGACTGATGGGGGTTCGCCAAAGTTGCCTTGCTCCTGGTGGGTTGATCCTTGGTACCGGCCAAGTCCTTGCAGACTCGGCGGATGGTGGTTTAGCTATCGCGCGGGCTGGGGCAGTGTCTCTATCTCTAGGGCGGTGACCACACTCCTCACCTCGCCTATAAATAGGACCCCCTGGCAGGTCTACAGTAACTGAGTGAACAGTAAGTTGGGTTCGACGAGGTGCTGCGGTCTCAGTTTTCTGTCCACGCGGAATGATTCAGAGCTGACGGTTTGTTGTGTACAAGTCGCGCGGGTAGCTTCAAGGAGCCAGGAGTTTGGCTTTGACTTCGGTCAAGTACTTGGAAGTGTGCGGTCTCTGCAGATTCAGCAGGTCGCTCGGCGGCTTGTCAGTGCTCTGCTTCAACTTTGCCTAGTTCCAATAACCTGTCCGCCGGTTTCAGGCGGGTAGGCGGTCTGTTCCTCAGTTCCTCAGCAGGAGGCGAATAACGGTGTGTCCGTGCGGACTCTGCGGCTTCGGCGGACTCCGTGTCTATTCGGCGGATTGCAGCATAGCTCGGGCGGCTTCGGCGGGCTTGGCGACCTCGGCGGTCTCGGCGGATTCCGGTGTTGTCCGCCCGGTTTGTTTTGTGTAACTTTCTGTGATAGCTTGTGTACTAGTGAAATCATGTCTCGCTACGTATACCTCGCCTTGTAAAGAAGTGGAATGTATAAAAGATCTGCTTGTGCTTCCATTGTTTGTTGGTGATAACCTTTGTTCCTTGGTTTTTCGCTGGTTCAAAGTGTGAACTGGGTAGTGCCGAAGATATTAATTTGGTGTTTGGGCTACATTGCTGGCCACTTTGAGAAAATTCAACAATAACCACCTGTTATGAAAAGTTCTTTAGTATTGTGAATGAACTGAAGACTTATGGAAGGGTATTCAGTCACTATGAACTGAATGACAAGTTCCTTAGATCTCTCACTAGAGAGTGAGACACAAAGATCTATGCCATCAGAGAAGTGGCAAATCTGGGTGACATGCTCCTCACACCCTCTTTGGGAAGCTGCTGTCATATGAGATGCAGCTGGCTGCCAGGAAAGAAGAGGAGAAACACAACAAGTCTCAGGCAAGAGACAAGGATGTAGCATTCAAAGCTGACAGCTCCAACAAAAGCAGAAGAAAATCTCCCTCTCCACCAAGGAGAGATGCTGAATCTAATTCTGGAAGATCAGAGAAAAGCACATCAGACTATCAATGGTCTGATGAAGATTTTGCTGTCTTCTTCAGGCAATTCCAGAAGTTCAAGAAGAAGAAGCACCGGAGAGGTCGGCCTTCCTCCTCCTCTCATCCCAAGGATGACTACTACATGGGCAGGAGAAAATCCTCCAAGGAGGACATGTATGGTTCCAAAACTAGTAAACAAGTTTCATCTAACATAACGTGTTATCATTGCAAAAAGTCTGGGCATGTAACAGCCGACTGCCCAGTCAAAAGAAGGGAACATGGTGAGAAAAAGTACCACCAGCAAAAAGGCAAGAAGGAGAATCCCTCATTGCTAGGAAGCAAAGAAGCTGGACTGACACCTCCTCATCAGAGTCAGAAGAAGAAGAAGTCTGCATAGGGTTGTACTCTAGTGAAGATGGAGTTGTAGAAGCAGACTGCATTAAAAGGCTGGTTGCTATAGAAGAAGAAGCTAAGATGGTTCTTCTTACTGCCAGGTTTGAAGTCAGGGCCCCTCTATCACAGTCTGATGGTGATTCAGAGGTGGATTATGAAGAAGACAGCTGCTGCCTTGGGCTGATGGCTGGGTCTGATGAATAATTCAGCCAGAATCAGCCTGGTCCTAACAAGGTAATCTCTAATACTAGCTCTTCTAGATTAGATTATGAATCAATTCCAGATTCTTGTGCCTCTGCATCAAATAATGATGATGGCTCAGAATCTGAAGGAGACATCAATCAATTGATTGATAACTATGGTGCACTCATACAGGCTCTAAAGAAAAGCAAGCTCCTGGCCAAACAGCAGACTCAGGAAATTGCTTCTTTATAGCTTGTTGTTTCAGAATCAGCAAAACTGCTGGATCTGAAGATGCAAGAAGTCAACAAACTGAAGAATGTAATAATCATTCAGATGAGCACCATAACCTTCAAGAATAACCATATCAGGAATCTTGAAGGAAAGCTCCAAAAAGAGAGGGAACTAGTGGCTAGCTACTTCAAGCCTAGCACAGTGATGCCCTTGATAGACTCCTTCTCCTCCCAAAAGGGAAAGAAAGGGTTGGGTTTCAAGGGAAGGACAAAAGCTGTCAATCCCAAGGGAAAGGGCAAAGCTCAAGTGCACTCACTAGCCTCTAAGCCTCCTATTAAAATTAATAAAGTGCAACTACCTTCTAACGGACATGACCATGAGAGTATTTATGGTCACTAGAATAATGCTAGACCCTCTTGTGTGAACAAAGATGTTACATAATATGGAGGTAGATACGGAAAGGGTGTAAGTGCCTTTAAGATAGCCTATGAGGAAATACAAATGGCCCATCATGGACCATTTGTGTTTGGTGCAACAGCCCCTTCAGTCAAGGGTAAAGTTGTTGACTGTTCTCCAAATCTTCCAGACCACTCTAAGACAAAGGGCAAGCTTGTCAGTAGACCAGACCTGGGCATCTCTGAGTCCATCAAGAGTATGTTTTCTGAAAAGAAAGCAGCTGCTAGAAAGGCTCAAGATATCTCAAGCACTTCTACTGCCAAACCTACCACTTGTCAGACTGGGGATGGGAAACTAAAGAACAGGACTGTTGTTGCTCCTTCTAAACTAAGAGTTGTTGTTAACACAGCCACTAGACCTGCTATGAAAAGAAGGTACAACATTCATGAGTGTTGGTGTTGTGCCAAGGTAGGTCACTTTGATGTTGATTGCTGGCACAATCATAGTGTGCAGAGTATAACGGTCCAGGCCCATCCCATGGGAACCCGCTGGACCGCTGGCCTACCAGAGTGCAGACCCGGGCCCACTCCTGGTAGTCAGCCTATCACATTCAAGCCTGCAGGCCATGCACCCCAACCCCTCTCCGTGCCTGTTTATCAGCAGCGGTGGGTTGTTGCCACTGGGGATCGAACCCAAGACCTTGACAAGAGAGCTTTCCGCCACTCCCTCATCACCAATTGAGCTGCAGCTCAATTAGTGATGAGGGAGTGGCGGAAAGCTCTCTTGTCAAGGTCCTGGGTTCAATCCCCAGTGGCAACAACCCGTCGCTGCTGATAAACAGGCACGGAGAGGGGTTGGGGTGCATGGCCTGCAGGCTTGAATGTGATAGGCTGACTACCAGGAGTGGGCCCGGATCTGCACTCTGGTAGGCCGGCGGTCCAGCGGGTTCCCATGGGATGGGTCTGGACCGTTATAAAAAAAAGTGCACTTTTTATAACGATTCAGGCCCATCCCATGGGAACCCGCTGGACAGCCGGCCTACCAGAGTCCAGACCCGGGCCCACTCCTGTTAGTCATCTTATCACATTCAAGCCTGCAGGCCATGCACCCCAACCCCTCTCCGCGCCTATTTATCAGCAGCGGTAGGTTGTTGCCACTGGGACTCGAACCCAGGACCTTGATAAGAGAGCTTTACGCCACTCCCTCATCACCAACTGAGCAGGCTTGAATGTGATGAGTTGGCTCAGTTGGTGATGAGGGAGTGGCGTAAAGCTCTCTTATCAAGGTCCTGGGTTCGAGCCCCAGTGGCAACAACCTACCGCTGCTGATAAACAGGCGCGGAGAGGGGTTGGGGTGCATGACATGCAGGCTTGAATGTGATAGGCTGACTACCAGGAGTAGGCCCGGGTCTGGACTCTGGTAGGCCGGCGGTCCAGCGGGTTCCCATGGGATGGGCCTAAAATAGACATGCAAAAAGGCTGAATATGTGTGACAGAATGTAAATATATATACTATAGTTTATTTGATTTAATTAAAATCGGGTTGCACGAATCTTGACACAAAATGGACGGGATCTGATCGTCTTCTACAATCAGCCAACGGCCCAGATTGATTTTTGCTGGACCGACTTGCCCGGCTATTTCTGGCCAGCTGAGCCACCACCACCGCCGGCGGATGTCGCCACCACCTTCACTGAGGTGGTGGCTAGAGATTCCCGGCGATGAAGCCGCCGGAGTTGGCTCCTCCGGCGAACCCGAGCAAGAAGAAAAGCTCGGAAAACTCTCCTTTTCCTCACATGGTATCGGGCTCAATTGAGCCCGATGTCTCTCCTAGAGGATCTAGAAAGCTAGTACGGGTAAAGAGATGGCGAAACGGACCTGAATCAGGCCTTGGTGGCGAGTGCGGCGGCTGTTGGCCATGATTGAGCTGCTCTGGCGATCTCCTGCTCAAAACCTTGTTTCATCACCAAAATCTCTGCTCTAGGACTCGTTCTCCACTCGTTTCCACTCACTAAAACTGATGGTGTGGTCGGTTTGAGCTGGAAGTGGCTGTATAAGGAGATACACCCGAGGTGAGTTCGGTTTGGGGCTTTGGAGGCTTCCCCCATGGTGCCAAGTGGCCACCATGCTGCCAAAGCCTGCTGGACTTTCTGAGGAGGCCAACCAGCACCTTTTTGGGGCAGAAGGAGTCAAGGCCAAGTGGCCTCCTCCTCTTAATCCCACCTTCTCTCTCCTCTTTTGGGCGAATTCCCCAAAATGCCCCTTGCATGTGACCTTGCTCTAAAACTAGAGGGGTATGGGTGGTCTTTGACCACTTGGGCTGATAATGGGCCAAGTTTGGTGGGCTTGGCCCAAGGAGAGTGGGCTTAGCCCTCATTTTCTTCTTTAGGTCAATTATGTTGACTAAGTTTACTTTTGAGTTAAACTGGTCAAGCATGATGAGTGGGCTGACCCCACTTGAAGGTAATGACCCGAATGGCACTACCCAACTTGGGTTGGGTCAAGGTGATGCTCTACTTGGGCTAAGTGGGCCTATAAGTATATATTTGACCAACTTAGGGCTAAGATTGACTTTGGTCAACTAGGGTCAAATGGTTGACCTAATGAAATGTCCTAGGGTCTACTTAGACTATTTTATGGTTAGGACAATGTGGTTGGGTCATGGTGTGGCTAGGGTTTCTATTTAGGCTAGTTTGACCTAGTTTGACTTGGGCCCTATAGTAGGCCCCACAAGGCTACAACCCACTACCTAGGGTCAAACCTAGCTAATTTCCCTAACACCCACCTCATGTCTAACCCAATCAAAGTTAAGGGGTCTAAAAGTAACATGGGATGTTACAAATCCTACAAACCAAAAATAATAATTTCGTCCCCGAAATTTAAGTTCGGGTGTACGGGGTTCTACTTGCAAGAGTTATAAGAAATTTAAACGCATAAACTAAAGTGTACCTGAAGTAAACAGCTTTGGGTGTCGCTCCATCATCAGATCTCTCGGCTCCCAGGTGTGCTCCTCCCGTCCATGGTTGGACCATAACACCTTTACCAGGGGAACCCTCTTCTTCCGAAGCACTCGGACATCTGTATCATCAATCTGGATCGGCTCCAATCTAACGGATCTGTCGGGCGCTATCGGACCGGCTGTAGTAGTAATGTGCTGCTTCGGCCGTAGGAGAGCTCTCCGTAGTGAGGAGACGTGGAAGACGTCGTGCAAGGCCTCCAGCTCTGGCCGCAGCTCCAACCTATAAGCCAAGGGGCCGATCCGCTCCAGTATCAAATATGGCCCCATATATCGAGGGCTGAGCTTCTTGTGCCTCCGCACCCGAGAAATGCCATGCACCGGACGTATCTTCAAGAAAACTCTGTCTCCAACCTGGAATTCCACCTTCCGGTGCCGAGCATCATAATACTTTGCATGTCTACTCTGGGCCTCTAGCAGCCGATCCCTGATCAAACGAACCTGAGCCTCAGTATCCTTCACATAATCAGAACCAAGAGTCCTCGTGTCAACATCCTGAACCCAAGACAGAGGCATCCGGCACTTCCTTCCGTACAAAGCCTCGTAAGGCGCCATCCCGATGTTTGCCTGGTGACTGTTATTGTACGAGAACTCAATCAATGGTAGTAGCCTCTCCCAAGGCTTCCTTGTATCCAATATGCATAGACGAAGCAGATCCTCCATAGTTCGGATGGTCCGCTCGGTCTGGCCGTCGGTCTGCGGATGGAAGGCGGTGCTAAAAGTGAGCTGAGAACCCAAGTAAGCATGCACAACCCACTAATCCCTCGATGTGAACCGACCATCACGGTCTGAGACGATCATTCTGGGGATGCCATGGTACCTGATGAACTGCTCCACGAACAATCTCACCAGAACAACAACTGGAGCATCCTTCCTGACTGGAATAAACCGTGCTACCTTGGTCAGCCTGTCGACTATGACCCATATAGAATCGTGCCCAGAGTGGGAGCGAGGAAGTCCGTGCACAAAATCCATAGCAATGTCCTCGAACTTCCACTCTGAGACAGGCAATGGCTGTAATAAACCTCCCGGGCTCTTGCATTCCGCCTTCACACGCTGGCACGTCTCGCAATGTGTCACAAAGTGGGTGATTCCTCTCTTCATCTCAGACCAGTACATAGTCTTCTGTAAATCAGCCCACATCTTAGTGACGCCAGAATGCACTGAATATCCGGAGCAGTGTGCCTCTCTAAGTATATCATCCCGGATACCGTCCCCTGCTGGTATATAAACGCGTCTACGGAATCGAAGGAGATCATCCTGCAGCGTGTAATCCTCAACCTTGCCCCTTTCCAGGGCACTGAAAATCGGCTCCAATGCAGCATCCAGCCTCTGATGCACCACAATGAGCTCTCGAAGATCATTCTCCCCAATCAAGGAGTTCAGATATTCCTGGTAGACTACTGGCTCGTCCTCTGAAACCATGGTAATGTGCATGGCACTCATCTCCTGAATCAACTTCATAGCCATCCCCCGGGGCTCCGGACCAGAAGTGCCGGCTCTCCTGCTCAAAGTATCTGCTACAGTATTTGCCTTCCCCGGGTGATAGTGCATCTCGTAATCATAGTCGCAGAGGAACTCTAGCCATCTCCTCTAGCGTAGATTCAGGTTTTTCTGCGTGTCGACGTATTTGAGATTCTTGTGATCAGAGTAGATATCACAATGAACCACATACAAGTAGTGTCTCCAAATCT
Organism: Platanthera guangdongensis; assembly: GCA_039583875.1. Taxonomy (NCBI): domain Eukaryota; kingdom Viridiplantae; phylum Streptophyta; class Magnoliopsida; order Asparagales; family Orchidaceae; genus Platanthera; species Platanthera guangdongensis. Next base: position 173,553,327 of record CM077162.1, on the reverse strand, counting down.
TCAGTGCGAATACGACCGCCCCAAGCTCCAAGTCATGCACCAGGTAGTTCTGTTCATGTTTCTTTAGTTGTCTGGAGGCATAGGCAATAACGTTGCCGTACTGCATCAAGACGGCACCCATCCCCTGATAAGAGGCATCCGTGTAGATCTGAAATCTCTCATTCCCAGATGGGAGTGCAAGGATAGGGGATGAGGTGAGTCGGTCCTTCAACTCCTGAAAGGCTGTCTCGCACTGCTCTGTCCAAGCAAACTCTATATCCTTCCTCGTCAAGGACGTGAAGGGGAGTGCTATCCTCGAGAACCCCTCCACGAACTTACGATAATAACCTGCTAATCCCAAGAAGCTGCGAATGTCAGACGTTGTCTTCGGTCGTGGCCAATCTCTCGTTGCCTCTATCTTGGCTGGATCCACCGTCAATCCAGCTCCACTGATCGTATGCCCCAAGAAGGCCACCTCCTGTAGCCAGAACTGGCACTTAGAAAACTTTGCATACATCTGGGACTCCCTCAGCCTCTGTAAAACCTGTGCCAAATGCTCTGCGTGCTCCTCCTGAGTCCGGGAATAAATCAGAATATCGTCGATGAATACAATGACGAAGCGGTCCAAGTAGGGCTCGAATACACGGTTCATTAGACTCATGAATGCATAAGGGGCATTCGTGAGCCCAAAAGGCATCACCGTGAACTCGTATAACTCGTATCGTGAGCTGAAAGCCGTCTTCGGGATGTCTTCCTCTCGGATGCGTAGCTGATAGTAACCGGATCTCAAATCCAGCTTAGAGAACCAAAAGGCCCCCTGAAGCTGATCAAATAACTCGTCTATCCGAGGCAGTGGATAGGTATTCCGGACCGTCAACCGGTTCATCTCCCTGTAATCTATGCACAGCCGCAATGATCCGTCTTTCTTCTTCACAAAAAGAACTGGTGCTCCCCACGGCGACGAGCACAGCCGCACAAATCCTGATTCCACAAGCTCCTGAAGCTGGGTCCCGAATTCTGCCAACTCTCTGGGAGCCATCCTGTAAGGTGCCCGGGACACTGGTCTCGCCCCCGGTACCAACTGAATCCTGAAATCCACGTCCCGAGCTGGTGGTAGTCCAGGCAATTTCTCCGGGAATACATCGGAGAAATCCCGAACCACCGGGATGTCAGCTATAGAATTCTCTGCTGCCACCATCTCGAAGCAGATAAGGCACACCTCTTCCCCCTGCTCATAGGCCTTGACAGCCTGTACAGAAGATAAGGAAAGATGGGCGATAGGTCGGATACCTTCAATAGTGATGTAGGAGTCTTCATGCCTGAGTGTGATCCTCTTCGCATGGCAGTCGATCTGGGCATGGTTCCAATGAAGCCAAGTCATGTCCAGAATCAAATCAAAGTCCGGCAATCTCAAGACCACCGCCGGAGCTTCGAATGCCTTGCCTCCGATCTCGGCGTCCATGTTGCAGCTATCCGTGGTTCGTAGCTCCGAGCCATCAGGAAGACGCACCCTCATCTCTATGTCAGGGAATCTCTCCACACCCTCTAGTCCTTCAATAAAAGTGTCTGACACGAATGAGTGCGAAGCACCCGTATCGAAGAGGGTATGAGCAGGCTTGTCGTTGATCATAACTATGCCTGAGATTTATTTGAGTTAAAATGGATGTTATTTATATGGTTTTCAAGGCACTACTAAGGTTGAGATTTCTAAATTAAAATAAGTACATGTAATCACTTCCTCGGGGTTCCTTTGCTCCATGAGATCCAATGCATAAATCTGCTCCTGGTTACGTCCTCGGTCGTAATATCCCCAGCCTCGGCCTCGACCTCGGCCTCGGCCCTGTTGTACTGGAGGGGCCACTGGAGGTAGAGGAGGAGGTGGACGGAACCGATGCGGACACTCTGATCTAATATGCCCAGGCTGGTGGCATCCATAACAAACGACTGGCTGGTGGCCACGGTCATCTTGTCTCCTCGGAACATGCACCTGTAGAGGTGGGGGAGCTAACACTGTAGGAGGCCCCTGCTCCTGCCTGAAGTTGGGACGACGATGTTCCCCGCCCCTCTTATATCTACTATTCCTACCTCTCTGAGAGCCCTTGCTGCTCTCTCATGATGTCGACCCATCGTAGGGTCTCTTTCCTTTGCCTTGCACCATCAGCTGGTCAGCCTCCAGCTTCTTTGTCATCTCGATGATCTGGGTTGATGTGTCGTGAGAAATGAACAATAGGGCCTGCCTCAAGTCGTCTCAAAGCCCCGATAGAACCTCTTGGCATACCTCCTGTCGTTCGTATCATGTATCCATGCGAATCTGGCAAGGTAGGAGAACTCCCTCTGGTATTCAATCACCGATCTGCTCCCCTGCCCGAGGTTCAGAAACCTCTCTTCCAGTGCATCTCTGTCTGTGGCGGATACGAAGTGATCCAAGGATACTTCGCCGAACTCCTTCCAAGATATGTCCGACAGCTCCCAGTCAGCATAAGTGGACTCTCGCACGGACTTCCACCATCATTTTGCATGAGCATCAAATGCAGAGGTGGCTAGAGGAACTGCCTAGCTAACCGGGCAGCTGATGCCTGCCAATATCTCATGTATGGCCTCCAGCCATTCCTCAGTCTTCACAGCATCCTCTGTCCCACGGTACATCGGTGGGGACAGGCTCTTGAAGGCACTCAACCAGCTTGACCCCGGATTTGGCTGCGGAGCCGGGACCTGCTGGACTTTGAAGGCTTCTAGGATAGCCGTCAAAGTTTTCCCCATCTCTGTCTGTAGAAAGGGCGTGGCAGCCGGAGGGGGAGGAACCACATTCTGCGGCGCAGCGACCTGTGGAGGTTGCATAAAGGTAAGGTTAAAACAGAACTGGTCTAACTCATTGTATTTAATGGACTGTTTATGTGACTTTTTACGCATGGCCTCACCACTGCTTCCGCTGCATAGTTTGTCCGCAAACTAATGCTCGAGCGGGGTGGTCGATTGTTGTGGACTTCTTTCTCATATGATCGTTTGTTCAAGTGATACCAGTTTGTTCAAGATGTGGGCCCATAACGGTTCAGTACCCTTGACCCGTATTTGCTCTCATTATTACTCTTGAGTAATCCTAATGACTTAAGATGTTCTCAGAAGGGCGACGGTCTTCCGCCGGCCTCCACTCCAGTTGCTATCTAAGGACTTGCACTTTTACTCTCGTCACTAAGTCAACACTACCCACCAGGGCCATATTCCAATGGTAACCTCTAGCTCGTCTGTCAATCTATCCCCCGGTGGTCCTTAAAGTATAACCTACTTACACTATGCGCAGCCCATGACCTAATACCATCCCGAAATGGAACTTCCAATTTCTGGGGCCACCTGCCCCTAACTATTTATCCTATGATGGTATGGACTAATGAAGTGAGCATATTGATTTCCATAATTTTCTTAGGTCATTTAAGCCCATAATTAAATCATTTAATTAATTCCCTAGGTCATTTAACACATGAAGTATTACAAGTTATAATCCACTGACCTAAGGAATTTTTCCTGAGTTATATCTTGGTAAAATATTGTTGTCTACCAAAATTCATAATTTTCCTTTAAATATTTCTATTTATTCTTTAATTGATACAAAACTCACATAATTACCATTTTTCAAATGAAGTATATGGAATACATTACCCAAAATTCTAGGAAAATTACAGAGCATATATATCATTAATTTAAGGCTAATGGCAGAGTTTCATCATCCTTCATAATGTAATGGCTTACCAAATTCAATTCCTAATAATTTACCAAAATGTCATTATGCTAGTTTAAAAATTATTAGGATATCCAAAAATTCTGAGATAATTATACAAGGCTAATCATACAAATATACAATACTAGAAATTTTTCCAAAATTCTCTACCGAGTATTTTCATCAATTTTCTAATTAAGTATAATGAAGGTAAAAGGTAATTTCCACATAACTCCTATCAAAATTCTTCAAACAGAGACATAAAAATTTTTAGGAGTTAAACCTAACATTATATTGACCTTGATAAAAATTGGGGATTTTATCTCAATGATGAGTCTATTTTTACATTTATTTTTCAAAAGTCCTATTAGTTCAAAAATTCCAAATAATGGGATTTTTGCTTCCAAAAATCTCATTATTACAATGTGGGGTATAATTCATCCTAATGAGCCTCTGAAATCAATACCATGATTTTTGGATGTTCCAAATAGGCCTAATACACATTATTTCAAAATTAGTTATTTGCACCTCATGCATGTGCATAACCAACACATGCAAGTGAGTTTACCCAACATGCAGTGGTCCAAATGTGGTGAAATTTTTACCATGCACATGTATAGTCCCCAAGGACATGCCACCAAAATTTGGGGTCATTTGAAGCCATAACACTCTAAAGATTTCATTTATTTACTTTTGTGTATTATGAATAAAACTATAGAAAAAGTTTCCCCAAAAATTCTCAATTTTTGGCGGGGGCTAGATATACCCTAGTTAAGCACATGCCCAAAATTTTGGGTCATGTGGACATCTGGATTGGCATGGGCATTGGTTTTGGTTTCTGCCCTAGCCTAGGACCAGTCCTAGCAAAACAGCCCTACAGGACAGTATGCTGCACCAAATTACAAGATTAAGGTGGCAAATTAAAGTTAAGAGGAATGACTACAACTTTCATCTTAATCACCAGATCTAAAAATGTCTCTAAGGGGCCTAAAATAGACATGCAAAAAGGCTGAATATGTGTGACAGAATGTAAATATATACACTATAGTTTATTTGATTTAATTAAAATCGGGTTGCGTGAATCTTGACACAAAATGGACGGGATCTGGTCGTCTTCTACAATCAGCCAACGACCCAGATTGATTTCCGCTGGACCGACTTGCCCGGCTATTTCCAGCCAGCTGAGCCACCACCACCGCCGGCGGATGTCGCCACCACCTTCACTGAGGTGGTGGCTAGAGATTCCCGGCGATGAGGCCGCCGGAGTTGGCTCCTCCGGCGAACCCGAGCAAGAAGAAAAGCTCGGAAAACTCTCCTTTTCCTCACATGGTATCGGGCTCAATTGAGCTCGATGTCTCTCCTAGAGGATCTAGAAAGCTAGTACGGGTAGAGAGACGGCGAAACGGACCTGAATCAGGCCTTGGCGGCGAGTGCGGCGGCGGTTGGCCATGGTTGAGCTGCTCCGGCGATCTCCTGCTCAAAACCTCGTTTCATCACCAAAAGTTCTGCTTCAGGACTCGTTCTCCACTCGTTTCCACTCACTGAAGTTGATGGTGTGGTCGGTTTGAGCTGGAAGTGGCTGTATAAGGAGATACACCCGAGGTGAGCTCGGTTTGGGGCTTTGGAGGTTTCATCCATGGTGCCAAGTGGCCACCATGCTGCCAAAGCCTGCTGGACTTTCTGAGGAGGCCAGCCAGCACCTTTTTGGGGCAGAAGGAGCCAAGGCCAAGTGGCCGCCTCCTCTTAATCCGACCTTCTCTCTCCTCTTTTGGGTGAATTCCCCAAAATGCCCCTTGCATGTGACCTTGCTCTAAAACCAGAGGGTTAGGGGTGGTCTTTGACCACTTGGGCTGATAATGGGCCAAGTTTGGTGGGCTTGGCCCAAGGAGAGTGGGCTTAGCCCTCATTTTCTTCTTTAGGTCAATTATGTTGACTAAGTTAACTTTTGAATTGACCTGGTCAAGCATGATGAGTGGGATGACCCCAGTTGAAGGTAATGACCCCAATGGCACTACCCAACTTGAGTTGGGTCAAGGTGATGCTCTACTTGGGCTAAGTGGGCCTATAGGTATAGATTTGACCAACTTAGGGCTAAGGTTGACTTTGGTCAACTATAGTCAAATGGTTGACCTAATGACATGTCCTAGGGTCCACTTAGATTATTTTAGGGTTAGGGCAATGTGGTGGGGTCATGGTGTGGCTAGGGTTTTTATTTAGGCTAGTTTGACCTAGTTTGACTTGGGCCCTATAGTGGGCCCAACAAGGCTACAACCCACTACCTAGGGTCAAACCTAGCTAATTTCCCTAACACTCACCTCATGTCTAACCCAATCTAAGTTAAGGGGTCTAGAAGTAACATGGGATGTTACACAGAGAGCCAATGTTAGTTTGCCTGTCAGAAAAGCTGCAGGCAGGCATAGTCATTTTCAGTCTAACCTGCACCAAGGACCCAATAAAAATTGGGGTCCTAAGGTTAACTAATCTGTGTCTTGCAGGTTAGTCCAAGTGCCTATACCCCTATATGGTACTTGGACAGTGAATGTTTCAGGCACATGACTGGAACAAGGAGCATGCTGAAGGATTATGGCCTAGTAAGGAATGGACCAAAGGTTATCTTTGATGGGTCAGACAAAGGGATGACTTGAGGTTATGGTAAGATCTCTAATGACATAGTCAATATCACTAGAGCAGCCTATGTGGAAGGGTTGCAACACAACCTGATAAACATCAGCCAACTATGTGATCTTGGCTATGACATAGTATTCCACAAGTATGAGTGTCAAATTAGGAGGTTAAGTGACCAAGAGGTCATCTTAACAGGCACTAGAGACCAGACAAGCTGAGACGACGACAAGGCTCAAAGGGATTAAGAAATTTATTAATTTCATTGCCCGAGGCTTGAAACTTAAAGCTACTCCAACAAAAGAAAAAGAGTGGGAGAGTCCAGTGGAGGATCCTCCTCGTCACTCTATTCGACGAATGAGATGCTCAAGGCAGCAACGAGATCAAAGCTTGAGTGAAGACAAGCCAACTACAAGTGAAGATTTGAAGTTTTAATTTAATTTTCTGCAGGTTTAAGGTTTTTGTAGCTATCACGGGGCGTTAGCTACTGTCGCCCAATGATAATGAATTTCAGAATTGCTTATTTTTGTGATGTTAGACATTATATTTTAGTATTTTCACTGTTGTGTAATCTGATATTATGTGTTGTGTGATGTGAGACAAAATTGTTCATGATAATGATTATTTGTGATAGTTTTGATTATGTTTGATAATGTGTGTGAAGGTTATTTTAATGCTCGTGAATCCTTATCTTTGTGTTAACAATTTAGTTATTAAATTTTTGTAAGTTTTACACAGTTTCAGTTTGAAATATCTAATACTCATGATTCTAGTCTTAGTCTAGAAAAACACTCAGATGGTGGCTGCTTGCCGTCGTCGCTCGCTTTTTCTTTCTTGGATGACGATCACTTCTTCCTTGCATCCTTTAGGAAGTATTTCCAGAAGGTGTTTCTCCTTTCTGGATTCTTCATGAACCTTTTAAGTTCTTTACGAAGAGGTGTTCGTCATCCTCTTCATCGTTATCATCGTCCAACTTTGATTTCATCCCCAAAGCTTTCTTCTTTAGCTCTTTGTTGTATTCTTCTTGTTGAATCTTGAGTCCAATCTCATAGGTTTTGAGATTCCTAATGAGACTCTTAATTTGGAGCTGCTTTAGATCATGCGACTCGGAGATGGGCGTCACATTTGGGTTGAACATTGGAGGGAGTGACCTAAGGATTTTCCTCACAAAATCGTCGTTGTAGAATGTCCTTCTAAGTACTTTTGATGTGTTGACGATTATGGTAAACCTTGTGTACATGGAATCTACGTATTCATCGGTATCCATACAGAATTTCTCGTACTCGAATTCCAATTGGAAAAGCTTCGAATCTTTGACCTACAAAGTACCTTCATGAGTTATTTCTAATATATTCCAGATATCAAAAGCAGTTGTGCAAGCACAAGTCCGATTAAATTCAGTTCTTTTCAAGGCACAAAATAGGACATCCATATCTTTAGCGTTATTCTTATATTTAGTTTTATCACATTCATCTCATTTATCATTATATTTTTTATAGTAATTTCTCCAACTACAATTATAGGAGGAGAGTAGCGTTGTTCTACCATAGCTCATACATCTATATCTACAGTCATTAAAAAATACATTATCCTAGTTCTCCAACAATTATAGTCAGATCTAGTAAATAAAAGAGATCTACTAATCTCTTGCCCCCTCATAAAAAGTGATATCATGATGCGTCATTATTCCTGGTTATGAAATCATTTTGGAATAACCTGACTCTAATATTACTTGATGGATTTATAGGCGCCCAGGAGCGGAGGTGAACAAGGGTTTATGAAATTTAATCTTAATTATGATATAATTATAAGTTGAAATATTTTACAAAATATAAAATTGAAAACTTTATATTAACTTATTTAAGAAGATAACTTTTATTATAATGTTCGAAGGAGAAGTTAAATCACAGTTGACTACCGCAAACGGTAGGTGGTACTGCGGTCTGGAAGAAGCCGCAGCGGTTTGGTTGAAATCGCAGCAATTGACAGATGGTTAACCGCAACTGCGGTCTGATGGAAACCCGCGGCAGTAGTCTGATAGCCTGCAGGAGCTGCGGTCCGGTGGATAGCCGCAACTACGGTCTGGTGTCAACCCGCAGTTCCGGTCTGGCGGCCTATTTCAGCAGTCTACCCTGGGGGATTGGCAGATTTGCTAGAAGCAGGTTGTTGTTTTATTATTTGTTGTATAGTGAGCGGTTTGACCATGTCAAACCGCGTAGACCGTCCGACTTGTATTTAGTCCCACATCGTGTGTTGTATTCTTTTACCTCCCCCGATTTCTATAAATAAATGGCATACCTTTGTAATCTTTATTTTTTTGGAGCAATACAATTTGCGGTTTATTTACCCCTTGTCAGTTTTCTCTCTCACTTTTCACTTGCTATCAGAGGTAAACCGGTCTCTTTGCTCTGAATTGTTTGCTCCGGGTTGTTTGCGGTTTGTATTTTGTAACCGCGCGGTTTCTTTTTTCCTCTCTTAGTCTAGTTTCTTCCGGTTTGACTGTTTTTTCCTTCCCTTCCCTCATTTGCTTCTCGCGGTGCTTGCGACTTGTTTCCTTTCAGGCTTTTCTGTTTGCCCGACTTTCTTTGCTAATCGCGCTTCTGTGCGGCTTGTTGTGTTCACGCGGTTTCTTTTCTCTGGTGCGAGTTCCGCTTTTTGGTCGCGGCTTCTTCCTTGCCGCTGGTGTGTCACTTTGAACAGGCGGACTCTTTCGTCTCTCTTTCTTCTAATTTGCTCGTGCTCTGTTCGCGCAGCCTTCCCTCAAACTGAGCCTCTCTGCCTTGCTCTTTCTTCCTTGCGGCTTCTTGTTGTACGGTTTGTTAGTCACACTTCTTTGTCGTTGTCCGTCTGGATTGTTCGTGCGGCTTGTCTCTCAAACCGTGCGATTTGTTGTTGTTTTTTATGGTCATCCCATTTTTTTCTTCTTCTCTCGCTACTTCTGTTACTGCTCAGTTGGTCACTAACGGAAAGTAGCTCATTGATTATGGTGTTACTAATCACATGACGGGAAATTCTCGTCTTTTCTCCTGTCTTGACCAGCGTACTTGGTTGCCTCCGATTCTTATTGCGGATGGTTCCCCGTCTCAGGTTAGTGGGTCTGGCACGGTGCATGTTACTCCCTCTCTGGAGCTTCAGGTTACTCTTTTTGTCCCGAGTTTTCCGTGCAATTTTCTTTTTGTCACTGCTCTCGGCAAACAGATGAAATGTGAAGCTGTTTTTACTGCTTCTACTTGTGTGTTTAGGGTCCCTCACTCCCAGGAGACGATTGCTACTGGGACTGCAAGCGGTGGGTTGTTCTACCTTGATACTCCTTCAGTTTTTTCATCTTCCTCTTTACTTCAGTGACATCTTCGCATTGGGCATCCTCCTTCTCGAATTCGTTATCAGCTTCTACCTGATTTACCTCAGGAGGATTCCTCCCTTAATTGTGAGGCATGTCAATTTGACAAACATCATCGCTCTACTTTTCCCGCTAAAAATGGACGCAGTTTTTCTCGTCCTTTTGATCTTGTCCATAAGGATATTTGGGGTCTTGCTCCCCTTCCGACTGTTGGAAGAGGTAGCATGTATTATGTTACCTTTATTGATGATTTCTCTCGGTGTACATGGTTATACTTATTACATGACCGCTCTGAAATATTTTATATTTTCTTTGCATTCTATAAAGAGATTCGTACACAATTTGATACTCACATTAAAATTCTTCGCACTGATAATGCTAAGTAGTATCTTAGTCATCAATTCCCGTCATTCTGTTTGAATCATGACATTGTCCATCAAACAACTTGTCCTTACACTTTTCAAGAGAATGGCGTTGTTGAACGTAAAAACCGTCATCTTTTGGATGTGCCTCGTAGTTTTCTTACTCATATGCATGTTCACCGGTCTTATTGGGGTCATGTCGTTCTTCCCTCTTGTTTTCTCATTAATCAAGTTCCGTCTTCGGTTCTCGGTAGCAAGACTCCATTTTCTATCTTGTATCCTGATAAGAATCTATTTCCTTTATCTACTCGTGTCTTTGGATGTACAACGTTTGTTCACTCACCAGCTTCTGTTCGTGATAAACTTTCTCCTTGTTTTGTAAAGTGCATCTTTCTAGGTTATTGCCGGACACAAAAAGGATACCAGTGTTTTGATTTTGTTCTCAGGAAACAATATGTTTCAGCATATGTTACTTTCTTTGAGGATGTTCTGTTCTTCTTTTCTCCCTCTATTCTTCCTTTTTCTACTGATTCTGCTCTTTCTCCTTGATCCTCAGCTAGCGGCCTGGGTGGAAGTCGCACCAGCGGTCTGGCAGGGAGATGCAGCAGCGGTCTGGAGTTAAGGCCGCAGCAGAAGCGTTGATGCTAGCCGCAGCGGTCTGAGTGGAGTCGCAGCGGTCTGGAAGAAGCCGTAGTAGTGGACTGATGGTTATCCGCAACTGCGGTCTGGTGGCAACCCGCATTATGCGGTCAGGTGGCTTGCAGCAGCTGCGGTCTGTTGGTTAACCCGGAGTATGCGGTCTGGAAGAAGCCGCAGCGGTCTGGTTGAAACCGTAGTAGCGGACAGATGGTTAACCGCAACTGCGGTCTGATGACAACCCGCGGTTGCAGTCCGAAAGCTTGCAGGAGATGTGGTCTGGTGGATAGCCGCAACTACAGTCTGGTGTCAACCCGCAGTTTCGGTCTGGCGGCCTGTTTCAGCGGTCTACCCTGGGGGATTGGCGGCTTTGCTAGAAGTCGGCTGTTGTTTTATTATTTGTTGTATAGTGTGTTGTTTGACCATGTCAAACTGCGTAAACGTCCGACTTGTATATAGTCTCACATCGTATGTTGTATTCTCTCACCTCCCCCGATTTCTATAAATAAGGGGGGATACCTTTGTAATCTTTATCTTTTGGAGCAATAAAATTTGCGGTTTATTTACCGTCTGTCAGTTTCTCTCTCATTTTTCACTATTTTCTATACTGATTCTTTTTTCAAGGACTGCATGACTATAACCTATCTCTCCCAGATAAGGCCTCAAGTCGCCCTCTAGATCACAAGATTGGATACACGATTTAGCACATGACAAGATTTCTAGGACGCCTTTGAAAAATTTATCATTGCATCTAGGCTTTAAAGTTTCCAAATTTTAAAGAAGTTGAAGAGCCTCTTATTCCTGTAGAGGTCCATGCTTTGCAGAAGAGTCAATGTAAAAACAAAGAGAAGAGTTTTGTAGCATTTAATAGATGAAAACAATAAAAAGAAAATTGATACCTAGGAATGGCTTCACTCAGTCACCAACTAATTTTCGAAACATCCAAGCAAGAGAGATGACTTAGCACCCACCACAAGTTTTGTACAAGCTAGAGGATCCCAAAAAGTCCAGCTCAAGGATGCGGTGCACGGACAGCCAACGGGGATTCAGAAGACAATGTTTTTTATTATTTGGATCACAAAAATGATGTAGGAAATTCTACCAAAAGTCGTCGCATGAACATCGATTGTCTTTGAAATGATGAAAGCGGTTCAAATCCCTAACAATGATCTCCCTTCCAACAACCTTTGAAATAAACTTAATAGCAGTGTGGCAGTCGACGCAAACACGAATATTCTTTGTCAGCCGGATAGTGGTTCCTGGAGGAGTGCTTATAATCCCAAACACTAATGCAAGCCTCTCGCTATGACCGCACAAATTAGCAATCTTTTGCTCTTCTTCTATATCATGTAGCACATCATCCGTGTTTGGGACATATCCTTCTCTTCTTATCTGATCTTTCAATGCTTCCCAGGCCTCAATTATCTTAAAATAACAAGGATGGGATGTATCATGAGCAACAAATCCATGAACTTTGTTCTTTATTTCAATCCAACTGCAAGCTGGTTGCTTCTTTAATCCTTTCCTTCTCATAATCGTCCTGATTTCCGCCGCATCCTTCCATTTTCCAGCGGCTGAATAGATATTTGACAAAATAAGATGAGGCCCTGGATCCATGGGCTCGAGCTCAAAGATCTTCTTAGCTGCCTTCTCTGCTAACTTTGCATTCTTGTGGACGCTGCAAGCTCCCAGCAGTATGGACCAAACAGCAGCAGTGGGCTTTATGTGCATTTTGGAGATGAATTCGTAGGCTTCCTCTAGTTTCCCTGCACGACCAAGGGCATCCGCAACCGCAGCATAATGCTCTAAACAAGGAGTGATGCCATAATCTTTAGTCATGCTGTCGAAAAAATTCTTAGCATCATCCACCAATTTGGCATGGCTGCATGCAGTTAGAACCGCGAGAAAGGCTACATAATTTGGCTTGCCATTCTCCATCTCCATTCTTCGAAATAAACAGAGAGCCTCATGCGCAGGTCCATGTAAGGCATAACCCATAATCATGGCCGTCCACGAAACCATATCAAGTGACGGCATAGCATCAAAGATCCTTCGGGCGACACAAATATTTCCGCATTTAGCATACATGTCAACAAGTGCACTTTCCACAAATACATTGCCATCAAACCCACCTCTGATGATATAACCATGCAGTTGCTTACCAAGATGCAGACTTGTCAGGTGCGCACAAGCAGGCATCAGACACGAAAAGGTTACTGCCATGGGCTTTAGTTTCAACCCTAGCATCTCTCTGAAAAATCTAAATCCTTCATCAAACCGACCATTTTGAACAGAAGCAGCAATTATAGAATTCCAAGAAACAGCATCCGGGTTTGCGAGGCGGCTCATTACACGGTAGGAGTACTCCACCATAGTGCATTTTGCATACATATCAATCAAACTACTACCCATAAACATTTCTATATCCAGCCCACTCCTTACTGAGTAACAATGAATCTCCTTTCCTTTTTTAGCATTAACAACCTCCGCAAAGATCGGTAGCACGGTCGACAAAGTAAATGAGTCGGGCCTCAATCCAGCGCTAGTCATCTCCTTAACCATTGACAAAGCCTCTTCATACAACCCATGCTCCACATTCCCACCTATCACCGTGTTCCAAGACACCACATCTCGTTCGGTCATTTCATGGAACAGCTTCCTGACACTATCCATGGAGGAAGAAGCTCCCACAAAAACCCCCATAGTCGATTGGTGTAAAGAGTCTCTCTTTGGCATTTCCTCAAAAAGGTTGAGCTCCTTCTGCCATCCGCCCAGTTTACAGTACAAGTTCATGAGAGCGTTAGTGGTATAGAGGTCGGAATCAAGGCCAAAAGAAATGGCGCAGGCGTGCAGGGATTCACCAAACTTGTAGTTTCTAAGAGAAGCGCAGGACTTGAGAACATTAGGTAGAAGCCTGCGATTCGGGGGAAACCCGAAGGCGCGCATGCGATGGAAGAGAGAAAGTGAGAGGGGGAAAAGACCGGAAGCCACAGAACAGCTGATGAGGGAAGACCATGAAGAGCGGGATGGGGAAGGAATGGTGGAGAAAGCACGAAAGGATTCATGGAGGAGGCGAAGGCGGCAATAAATAATGAGGATGGAGGAAGAAGAAGATGGAAAGGAATAGCATTTCAGGAGCTGGGCATGGAATTGCTTCGCTCGGGATTGCGAATTGATCAAGCAGGGATTTTGGAGTAAGGATTTGGTAATGGATTTGGTGGCCGCGGTTGAATTTGTTTGAAACGAACTGGCTTCTCTCCGATTCTTCCGGCTAAACCATTTTTCCATTCGACGCCTGGTCGGAAAACTGCGGCACTTTCATCAATCTTCTTTCCGGCAACGACTCTGCATCAAGCAACGACGATCCTCCATCCTATTGCGGCGACAACTCCGACCGCCTCGTGCAGTGGCTCCGGTTAGAGAGGGAGCTTGTGTTTGGGGCACCTGCCGGTTTATTCCAATTTCAAATGAGACCCTTTTAAAAAGTAAGGTTCTGTATGACATTCCGGCTGGGCGCAACGAGCCAGAGGGGAGGTGTTTAGGCGCTGTTTGCAACCTTCCTCTGAGAACGGCCGGCGTGAAAGGGTGCAAGCCTGGTGTTTTGCCGCTGGGGGAGGAGCACCACTTGACTGTTTAGAACGGTCATTTTCTCTCTCTTCACCGGCCTCCCGCCGGGCCGGATTCTCAAACACAGTCTAACGCTTCATATGTTTCGGCGGTGGCGGGTCGATCCGGCCAGTGGAAATGGAGGGGGGAGCTGGCTGCTCCAAACGGAGCTTTTTGGGGGCGTTTCTTAAGGCGGACGAGTGCAGAAGGAGCAAACGCCGTCGGAGGTTCATTTGTTTACCCTCCTTCTGACGGCGTTTGCTCAAAACGAAGCAGCGAAATACTCAAACAAATAGAGCCTAAGACTGAAGGTACTCTGGTCAAGTTTAAAAGAGAGCCTCTTTTCATTTTGTTTGGGCTGAAATGGACGAAAACAGGCTGTCAAATATAGCCTAACTCGAAAAAAAATTCGAGTCTGGCTCGTTTTCTAATCTAGACTCGGTGACAATATTGAAAGTATGGAAAATTTTAGTGATTTCCACGTTCAAAGCGAGCGGGAATACGATTTCCTTCTCCAGGGAAACGTGTGCTAAAATAACATGGCATTACTGGCCGCCCGAGATGACGTCATGTGTCGAGACGCCATGTGTAACGACGTTGTCTCACCCGGATCTAGATTTGGAAATGGAGTTGTCGCCTGGCAATAATTTGCTCGTTTAGGGAGCTTTATGTCACACTCAGATACTATTCGACGCCGCTGAAGTATTTCTTCCTCATTCAATTTTCTCAAATATTTAAGGTTTTTTATTTTTTTTCAAATTTTAACTGTGAATCAAGGAAATAAGATTCAAAAAGGATAAATATTAATAATGATAAAACATTTAATCCATAAGACTAATCTAAAATTCAAAAACAACATGATCTTTGCTTAAATCTTAATAAAGAATAACAGGTCTATAAAAGAGCAATGTAGCAATATAATTAATACTCGGTACTTGAAGATAACAGGTCTATGGATATAATACCCACTAATTATTGTTATTAGCATTGTAGTTTTGGCTAGTCGCATCGTACTTTCTTCTATTTTTTTCATCTTTTAGAAATACGTCTTGTACATGCATTTTTAGGAAAAGTGTTCAACACAAAAGTTGTAGACCTCGACGAGAACTACAACTTTGTGTGGAACACTTTTCCTAAAAAATGCATGTACAAGGTATACTTTGGAAATACGTTCAGGCTTCAAGCTTTTTTGAAATACATCTTTGCATACATTTTTAGTAAAAGTGTTCAACACGAAAGTTGTAGATCTCGTCTAGTTCTACAACTTTCGTGTTGAACAATTTTTCTAAAAATGATGTACAAGACGTATTTCTAAAAGGCATGAAAAGTTAGGAGAAAGTGAGGTGCGACTAGCCAAAACTGCGATGCTAAAAATACCCACTACGTGATATAGCTATATATTGTAGATGTTGGCTCGAAACATTCGGAGGGGTGTCAAAGTGAAACACCCTCCCCGTTGCCCCCAGCTAGGTATATATAGAAGAATGCATAGGGTTTCCTCGCGCAAAGCCCCCCAAGCACGTTATTCGTCTGAATATACATTTACAATCTCCTCCTATATTCATGACAAATAACGATAACGTTTCGGGGTGCTGGAGAGTAGACAAAATAATAATCCAAACTAAACAGAACATCCAGGACATATCATACTAATTAACAAAAAAAAGTTTTTGCCTAAACGACAAACCACCACACAGATTCTATCCCAAAATATAGTCTGGATAATTATTACAAAACAAAACATGAATTAAACGTTTGATGATTCTACTCATCTAGTAGATCATCGCCATCCATATCCAGGTCTACTTCTCCTCCATAATCTCCATCGTAGGCTGGAAGGAATTTCATGAGTCGGACTTTATGAATTCATAAACATATGCAGTAATGTTTAAAGTAAACTAGCTATTATTAAATGAGCTTAGCACTTCTAGCAACGGTGAAGTAACTCTGTCAGCATCTCATTCAGTATAACTAGGACTAGTCACATTATCTTACTCATTACTGATCACTATGTGCCTCACCAACACATGTGGGCACACATCACGTTCAACATTATCAAATGTGGAATAATGTGTTGTGACCAATAATGTTTAGATTAACATTTACAACGACTTTCAATTCCTAGTTGAATAATTCTTGAATCAACTTACAATGGGAGGACGTTAGGTTATCAAATGTTGAATAACTAGCATCCAACCATCTTGGATTTTCATCAAGAAATTATTTGGGATTTTTAGTCTGTTACTCATTAGATACTTGAATGTTGGCAGTTATAGGCTCGTACATATCAAAACATAAACGTTGGATAGAAGTTTCATATTTCTATGAACTTTAATCTCATTTTCTCCGATGTTTTGATTGTGAGAGCTCTATTTAATCCTTTAGTCAAGGCGTCTGCAACATTATCTTTCGATCTCACATCAACTAGGGTCATAATCTTTTGATTTGTGAGAGAGGTCAACCAGGCCTGTTTCATCCTAAGTTGTCTTCTTTTGCCATTGAACAAAGTGTTCGTGGCAATCGTTTTAGTAGCCTGATTGTCGCAGTAAACTGCAATAGAACTCAGTTTCAGGCTCGATAGTGGAATGTCCATCACCAAATCTCTTATCCACTCTGCTTCTTCACCAACTGAAGCTAGACCATAGAGTTCGGATTCCATAGATGAGAGTGCAATGCACGACTGTCTCTTGGACTTCCAGGCTACAGCTGCTCCTCCTAGTGTGAAGAGGAATCCACTAGTGGACTTGCTGTCGTTTACTTCTGAGTACCATGATGCATCAAAATATCCTTCCAGAACTAGAGGATGACCACTATAACATAAAGCATACTGTCGGGTGTGCTTTAAGTATCTCATCAGCCTATCGAGGGCATCCCAATGGTCTTGCCCAGGATTGCTAGTGAACTTACTTAACATACCGACTGTAAATGCTATGTCAGGTCTCGTATAGACCATAGCGTACATGAGGCTACCAAGCAGTTTAGAATAATCTAACTATCGAACCGCAGCTCCATCATTGGGCTTTAAGCGGTTAGAATAATCGTATGGTGTCTCAGCCGCTTTACATTCACTGTATCCCCACGTGTCCAACATGAACTGGATGTAGTGGCTTTCACTTAGGGAAATGTCAGGTTTCCCAAAGCTCACTTGCATACCTAATATAGATTCAAATACACCGAGGTCTGTCACGCTAAATTCTTTAATTAGACCTGACTTTACGTCATCCACTTTGGATTAATCAGATCCAAGAATAAGCATATCATCCATATACAAGCGTATTATGACAACTTTATCTGATCTATGACGTATGTAAAGACATTTATCCGAGAGACTCGACATGAATCTCATGTTCTTTACAGTATAGTCAAACTTCTCATGTCATAATTTTGTTGCTTGTTTTAATCCGTACAACGATTTTAATAGCTTACAGACCTTATTTTTGTGACCGTCTCCAATGAAACCTTCAGGTTGACTCATGTAGATCTCTTCGGTCAGATCTACGTTCAAGAATGCAGTCTTAACATCCATTTGATGAACAATAAAGTTCTCAATGGCCGAAATAGCAAGAAGAACCCTAATGATTGCTAAGTGACACACATGTGGGTATACATCAAAATAGTCTACTCCGCTTACTTGTGTGAAACCTTTAGGCACTAGACATACTTTATACTTAGCTACACTACCATCAGGATTTAACTTATTTTTCAGAACCCACTTACACCCTACAGTTTTAGCCACTTTTGGCTTATCAACTTGTTGGGTACATTGGTTTAAATGTACCTGATTTGAAGAATCCTCACCCTACTCAATGATATACATCAAAATGTATTTGATGTATTTTGAGTTTAGTTGTGCAGGTCAAGTATTCACAGAGAAAGCTGAAAAGATTCTAAGTCCATGTGTCGACACCCAGGAGCAAAGTGTCGACACTTAAGAAGACTTGTGTCGACACCCAGGCAAGCAGTGTCGACACTTGGAGTAATTGTGTCGACACCAGACAGAAAGTGTCGACACATACAGGTTGTGTCGACACTCAATGAAGAAAAGTCAAGTGAAGTTGTGTCAACACCTAGAGGAACTGTGTCTACATCAGAAAGTGTCGACACTTGGAGGCTGTGTCGACACTCAGCAAAAGTCAGTAGAGTCTAAGTATAAGTGTCGACATAATGAATAATGTGTCGACACACAACAGAAGACTCAACACATGAAGAAAGTGTCGACATAATAAAGAATGTGTCGACACTCAGCAGAAGACTCAACACATGAAGAAAGTGTCGACACTAGGATGCTGTGTCGACACTCAGCAAAGTTCAACAAAAATTCTAAGTCCAAGTGTCGACACAAAGGAGATGTGTCGACACTCAGTCAAAGTCTCAAGAAAAGAAGAATGTGTCGACACAAGGAGCTGTGTCGACACTCAGCAAGTATCAACACAGAAGGCATGTGTCGACACCAAGAAGATGTGTCGACACTGAACAAGTTCAACACATGAAGATGTGTCAACACAAAGGAGTTGTGTCGACACGTACAAGAATTCAACTAAGTGGTGAAGAACAAGAAGTTGTGTTGACACAGAATATCAGTATCGACACATGATGAAGAAGCTGTGTCGAGAAGTGAATTCTACAACACAAGGAGTTATGTCGACACCTTGAAGGCTAGTGTCGACACTTAGTCAACTTGTGTCGACACTTGGTTTAAAAGTGTCGACACTTAAAGACAGATTGTCTCGACACTTTCAGACAGTTACAGTTATTTCAAGAACTGACTGGATGACTTGACAGCTGTCATTCCAGCCGGTCTACTGCACCTGTCAGAGTTGTCAGAAAGCTGTTAGGAACCGGATCAGCCGGTCACCATGAAGAAGGCCTATAAATAGGCTTATACTATCAACAGAAAAAGATGATTCAATACAAGATCAACACATCAAGTGATACACAGAAGATCTAGCTATTCATTGAATAATCAAGTGAAGATCTAAGAAGTTGGATAGAGAGAGCTCCTTCCAAGAAGACAGCCGTTGGAACCAGGCTGTGAAGAAGGGTTCAGACCTAGTTCTGAATCTTAAGTTGCAGTGATTGAAGATCAGCTGCAGAGAATCAATTCTATTATGTTCTACATTCAAGAAGCTTTGAAGAAAAGCCAAGTGAGATTGTTCTCAGCAGAGTTCTTCCAAGAACTCATCAAGAACCTATCAACTCATCTCTCTATTCAGAGTTGTAGGTATATACACTTTGTATTTAAAATTTCTTGTAGGATCCTTAGGGATCTGAGTTATAAGCCTGTAATTATAAAGGCTGAGTGGTAGAGCCTGTGTGCCTGAGTGTAGGAGATTCTTATCTCTGAGTGTAGGCCTGTTATGGCTGAGTGTAGGCATGTTGTGGCTGAGTGTAGGCTTTGTGAAGAAGCTGAGTGTAGGTCTTTGGAGAAGACTGAGTTGTAGGGCCTTGGGCCTGAGCTGTAGGAACCTATTTGGGGTTCTGAGTGTAAGATCTGAGGATCTGAGATAGTGGAGGAGTTTGGCCGAATCTAGTACACTACTAGATAGGCGAAGGGGGAAAGTGGATGTACCCAAACCTTGGGGAACCACTATAAATCTGTGTGTTCACTGTGTGCATGTTTGATTCTGTGATTGCTGATTGCTTGCTGTGAAGAATTAGTTATAACTCTGTGATATAATCTGAATTCTGCCTAAAAAGTTAGAAAGATTTAAGTCACCTATTCACCCCCCCCCCCTCTAGGTGATTAGGTACAATATCTTTCAAGTGGTATCAGAGCAAGGTTACTTAAAAAGGACTTAACTGTCTGAGTAGATCCTGTTGGCAGATTCAGTGAAATCAAAGACAGATTCAGTTTAATCAAGAAAATCAAGAAACTTCGGTTCAACAGAGAATCATAAGGAACTTGGATCCATGAAGTTGCTCATTTGCAGAAAAGAAATATTTGGCATCTGGAAAGAAAGGGTGAGACTGTTTATGGAAGCCTCAGATCCTAGAATATATATCACAGTTAAAGAAGGGTCATATGTGCCTATGAAGGTTTCAGTCCTGGATGCAAATCAGAGAACACCTAAGGACTTCTTTGAAATGACAAAAGATGAGATAATTCTAGCCACAATGGACAAGAGAGCTCAGAATATCATTGTGAGTGTCATAGATGATGCAACATTTCAGAACTTGATACATTGTAAGACATCTAAGGAGATGTGGGATACTCTTATAGTGTACATGGAGGGTTCAGAAGAAGTGAGACAGGATAGAAAGTCTTTGTTAAACCAAGAATATGAAAGTTTCAGGCAAGGTAGGTCTGATAGCATAACAGAATGCTATAAGAAATTCTATAGGATTGTGAATGAGCTAATGTCCTATGGCAGAGAATTCAGTAATTATGAGTTAAATGATAAGTTCTTGAGGTCCCTAATAAAGGATTAGGACACCAAGATCTGTGACATAAGGGAAATGGCAAAGTTAGCAGATATCCCTCCTCCAACACTGTTTGGAAAACTGCTATCCTATGAGATGCAGTTGATGGTAAGGAAAGAAGAGGAGAAGACTACAAGAAGTGAACATAAAGAAAGGACAGTGGCATTCAAGACAGAAGCCACCAGAAAATACAGAAGTAAGTCACCAACTCCACCTCCTAAAGTAGCTGAGACTGAGTCAGATGATTCAGAAAGCAGAAAGTCTGAAAGCAGTGAAAGTGATGAGGACTTTGCAGCCTTCACAAGACACTTTCAGAAGTTCCTAAAGAAGAAACAGTGGAGGACTAAGCCATCCACAGCACAGAGGTCATCAAAGAATGACAGAAGAAAGCCCAAGTCAAATAGAACTTCATCTTCAAAGATAGTTTGTTATTGTTGTAACAAATAAGGACATTTTGTTGCTGACTGTCCTGAGAAGAGAAAAGAATCTACTGATAAGAAAAAGACACAATTCAAGGGCAAGAAGGAAAGGTCTTTTGTTGCCAAGAAGGACAAAGGCCTGTCAGACATGTCTTCTTCAGAAACTGAGTCAGAAGCTGAAGCTTACATAGGACTGTTTGCTGAGGAAGAAAAAGAGGAGTTCATCTAGATACTGAACTCTATTTATGAGCAAGAGGACAGTCAGTGCCAAGGACTGATGGCATTAACAGAAGATGACAAAATCCAGGAGCAGCCTGGACCTAGTAAGGTACAAAATTGTTCTTTAAGTTCAATTTCTTGTGCTAGTTCTGATTCAGTTACATCAACATCAAATGATGCCAGTGGATCTGAATCAGAAGGGGATATTCATCAATTGATTGATGAATATAGAGTTTCTGTTGCAAGCTTTTAAGAAGAGCAAGTCTCTAGCAAAGAGTCAGGCAAAGGAAATTGCTTGTCTCAAAGTTGCTGCAACTGATTTTAAGAAGATGATTGATCAAAAACTAAATGAAATAGCCAAACTGAAGCACATAACTGTGATTCAGATGGGGACTATAACATTTAAGAATGATCAAATCAGAAGTCTGGAGATTAGTCTTCAGAAGGAGAGAGACATTGTTGCAAGGTTTTCTAAACATAAGTCTGTTCTACCTTTGATTGATGAGTTTATATCTCACAAGGGTAAAATTGGATTGGGGTTTACTAACCCTACTAGGACTGTCAAGTCCAAGTCTAAGGGCAAAGCCCCAACTCTCAACAAGCCAGCTGTAAACAAAACAGCTAAGGATGTACCTAAGCAAAGGTACAATAGGTTTGAGTGCTGGTGCTGTGGCAAGTTAGGCCACTTTGCCATAGACTGTTGGCATAATTCTAGTGCCAAGTTGAGTAGCAAACTGCCTGTTGGAAGACCTGCAGGTAGCTTTGTTAGGAGACAAACTAACCAGTACAAAGGACCCAAGAATTCTTTGGGTTCTAAGGTCAACTAATCTGTTTTGCAGGTAAGTCCAAGTGGCCATGCCCCAATATGGTACTTAGACAGTGGATGTTCCAGACACATGACTGGAACTAGGGGATTGCTAAAGGAC
The DNA here is from genome assembly GCA_039583875.1 of Platanthera guangdongensis. Lineage (NCBI taxonomy): Eukaryota > Viridiplantae > Streptophyta > Magnoliopsida > Asparagales > Orchidaceae > Platanthera > Platanthera guangdongensis. Next base: position 173,531,086 of record CM077162.1, on the reverse strand, counting down.
TTCACACCAATCAAGGATGGTCCAAAAGTCACCTTTGGTGGTTCTGAAAAAGGAATCATCAAGGGTTTTGGTAACATTTCTAGCTCCCATATAACAATTACTCAAGTGGCTTATGTTAAAGGTTTGAAATATAACCTTATTAGTATAAGTCAACTGAGTGATTTAGGATATGACATCTCATTTGTTAAAGATGGTTGTCATATCAGGAGGTCAAATGATCAAGAGATCATTTTGACAGGTTATAGAAAGAGAAATGTCTATTATCTAGACATTATGTGTGAGAACAATGATTCTCCAGTGTGTCTTGTAGCTGATGAGAAAGTCTCTCATTGTGTCAAATGGCACAAGAGGCTAGCCCATCTCAACTATAAGGCAATTGACCAACTCTATAGCAAAGAGTTAGTGAGGAATGATCCTCAAGTTAAGTGTATTAAAGATGGAATATGCTCAGCTTGTCAAAAGGGCAAGCAGACTAGATCCACCTTTAGTAGTATTGAAAACAAAGATGTTGTGAGGTGCTTATACCTTTTGCATATGGATCTCTTTGGTCCTATGCCAGTTCACAGCCTAGGTAGGAAGGTCTATACCTTTGTAGTTGTAGATGACTACTCAAGGTTTTCCTGGGTATTCTTTCTTAGACAGAAATCTGAAACACCTAGTATCTTATATAGCTTTGTCAAACAAATTCAGAATGAACTAGACAGTACAGTGGTCAAGATAAGAAGTGACCATGGTACTGAATTCCAGTCTGATAGTATGGCAAAACTATGTGAAGAATTTGGGATATTTCAGGAATTTTCTTCACCAAGAACACCTCAGCAAAATGGCATTGCTGAGAGGAAAAATAGAACCTTGATTGAGGCTGGTAGAACCCTATTAAGTGACACATCTCTCCCAGAATATTTCTGGGCTGAGGCAGTTAATACTGCATGCCATGTAATTAATAGGGCTACAATTACTAAAAGCCATAATAAGACCCCCTATGAGATTGTGAAAGGCAGAAAACCAAACCTATCCTACTTCAGGATCTTTGGTTGTAAGTGCTTTATACTTAACAATGGAAAGTCTTACTTGACCAAGTTTGCTGCCAAATCACAAGAGGGAATTTTTGTTGGGTACAACAACAACAGTAAGGCTTATAGAGTCTATAACTTGTCTACTCAAGTTGTAGAAGAGTCAGTACATGTAGTATTTGATGAAGCTAGACCTATTAACCATGAGTTGTCTAGTAGTATTTGCAGCACCACATGTATAACTAAGAAGATGGACAAGCTCATTATTGAAGAAGGACCTACTGCAAGTCAGCATGTAGATGATAGTGGTTGTTGTCCAGGGGGAGTACTACATATACCTAATGAAGAAGAAGTCCAAGGAGTGCAGCAAGTTGAAGAAACTGAAGAAGTTCAACCTGAAGCCAGGATGCCTCCAGCTAATAGGCATCTAAGAGATCATCCAGCAGATCAAATCATTGGTGATCTAAGACAAGAGGTACAAACAAGGAGCAGAAATCTAAGTGCAGCACTGTACTCCAGTTTTCTATCCCAAGTAGAGCCAAAGAAGTTTGAAGAAGCCATCCTAGACACTCATTGGATTGAGGCAATGCAAGAAGAGCTGAATCAGTTCAAGAGATGCAAAGTCTGAGAGCTTGTTCCTAAACAAAAAGACCACAACATAATTGGAACCAAGTGGATCTTTAGGAACAAGATGGATGAACATGAAGTAATTATTAAGAACAAAGCAAGACTGGTTGCTAAAGGATATAGGCAGGAAGAAGGTATTGACTTTGATCAAACCTTTGCTCCAGTAGCCAGACTAGAATCCATAAGAATGTTCCTGGCCTATGCAACCTATCAAGGATTTAAAGTATACCAAATGGATGTAAAGTCAGCCTTTCTGAATGGTAATCTAAAGGAAGAAGTCTATGTAGAACAGCCATCAGGTTTTGTTGATTCAACTCAACCTAATTATGTCTATAGACTTAGGAAGGCTTTGTATGGGTTAAAACAAGCCCCTAGGGCTTGGTATGAAACCCTGTCTAGTTTCCTCATTGAGAATAAATTCACAAGGGGGAAAATAGACAAGACTCTATTCCTTAGTGAATCCAGAGGCAAGATAATACTAGTCCAAATATATGTAGATGACATCATATTTGGGTCTACTGAAAGTAATCTTTTCAAAAAGTTTGCAAAACTAATGCAAGGACAATTTGAGATGAGCAGTATGGAGGAACTTAAGTTCTTCTTGGGTCTCCAAGTTAGACAGACTGAGAATGATTTATCCATATGCCAGTCTAAGTTCACCCTACAACTGATAAGGAAGTATGCTGAGGAATCATCCAGTACCATGAAGACTCCTATGAGGTCAAGTATGTCTCTTAACAAAGATGATGCAGAGAAACCTGTAGATGAGACTTTGTATAGAGGGATAGTTGGCTCCCTACTCTATTTGACTGCAAGTAGACCAGATATCATGTATGCTACATGTGTTTGTGCTAGGTACCAAGCATGCCCTAAAGAGTCTCATTTGACAGCAGTCAAAAGGATACTGAGATATCTAAAGGGCACTCCTTATCTAGGCCTTTGGTACCCTAGGAATAGGGACTTTGAACTGACAGGTTATTCAGATGCAGATTTTGCAGGCTGCAAAGAAGATAGGAAAAGTACAACTGGAACCTGTCAATTCCTAGATGTAAGACTGATTTCATGGAGTAGCAAGAAGCAAACAAGTGTGGCTATCTCCACTGTAGAATCAGAATATATGGCTGCAGGAAGTTGCTGTGCTCAACTTCTATGGATACAACATCAGCTTGAGGATTATGGTATTCAGGTAAGTAGAACACCACTATTTTGTGATTCTACAAGTGCTATATCTATTGCAAACAATCCTGTTTCCCATAGTAGAACTAAACATATTGAAATAAAATATCATTTTCTAAGGGAACATGTAGAAAAAGAAGATATTTCAATAGAGTATGTTAAGACAGATAATCAACTAGCTGATATGTATACTAAGCCTTTAGAAGAAACCAAGTTCAATAGGTTTAAAATTGAATTAGGTATGATAAACTTAGAATAAGTTTACAGAAATGGCTAAGTAAAATAGTGTCGACACACAGAGTTGTCTGTGTCGAGACAGAAAATTGGTGTCAACACTTCAGAGAAAAGGTGTCGACACATCTAGGAAGTTGGTGTCGACACTTCAGAAAATTAGTGTCGACACATGATAAGTAGGTGTCGACACATCCAAGGTGGTGTCGACACTTAGGCTTTACTCAGAATTAGTGAAGTAAAATCTCGACTAAGTGTCGAGCTAAGTGGTGTCGACACATAAACAAGTGTCGACACATATATTCTGTTGACTAAACTTGTGTCGACACATAGGTGTCGAGACATTACAAGTCTGTGTGGACACTTTTCAACAGTGTCGACACAATTTGAGTTTGTTAGTGCGCCCTTTCATCTTCAATCCTAGAAAGGTATAAATAGGATTTCGCCATTGTCTATCGACACGCTCACCAAAGTTTCGAGACCAAACTTGTGTGTCGACACCTCTCTTCTCTCTATTCAAATTCTTAAACCCTAATGACGCCCAAGCTTGAGGAGAACGTGAATGAAGGCTATGAACTGGTGCGGCATGCGTTTGATGACGCAGAATCAGAGATCAAGGATGTGGTAACCCTAGTCGCAAACTCAGGGTTAGATTTTCTTATTTCAGAGCCAACCAAGATATGGAAGAAAGAAGTTCTAGAGTTCCTGAATGGAGCAACCCTAGACGAATCTAGATTCAAGATAAAGTCAAGGGTTCATGGAGAAAAGGTGAAGATCTCACCTAAAAGTCTGAGAAAGATACTTCAGTTACCAAGGACTAAGGAAGAAGAGAATGTTTCTGCTTCTAAAACTAGGGAAGCATTAACTTGGTATGGTCTGGATTCCAATATGAAAATTGGATCAGTGTTCAATAGGAAGGGGATGAACAGCAAAGGAAAATTCCTCTCTGAAATTGTTGAAAAGTTGATCTTGAGTAAGCCTGGAGGGCATGACAGGGTATCTGATGTAGGCTACGGTGTTTGGCGCTATAACGACAAAGGGAGTAACACGTACGCCTCTCTATTTCCACTATTACGCTCACACAATAACTAAACGCAGCACACCCACGAACAATGTTATCAACTATCGCTAACATACGGTAGCCACGCCGATTAAAGATCGAACAAACGACTAGAGGCCGATGTTCTCTCAAGCTAAAAGGACCAATCTTGGGTCCGACCGAGCGATGGTTGTACCAAAAGAGATCTACCGAAAGGTTCGGTTCGGAAATGGTAGATCTCCCCCAACAAAACGAAAGCGAGGCTCGCCAAACCTCTCGGAAAATTAAACAATTAGAAAGAACAACACATGCGATCGGAAAGATAAGCCACGAACGAAAAAACGATTCCAAAGTAACACAAAGGTATTCCACCAATTAAAAATCTAAAGAGATAAGAATCACACAAGAGGTAGAAGATCTCGTTACCCAACCAGAATAGATGATTCCGGTTCACTTTCAAGGATCGTTCTTCCACGACTCCGCCGGAGTGTTGCCGGATGGAGAGAAACTTGTCCGCTTCCTTTGCTTCACGCCGGGATGGAGGAAAAAAACCACAAAGGGAGAAAAAACACCTTTGATCTTGGTCGATTTCACTATGAAAGGGGGCTGATTTGGGGGCTCTTGATGGAGGTCGGGTTTTGGATAAGGGAGAGGATGGTGGTTCGGTTTGGGGTGTGGAAGTGAGGGTCGGCTTGAGAGTGGTGGCCGAATCTTGAGAGGTGGAGTTGAGGGGAAACCGAGGGGAGCAAAGGAGGAAAGGGGAGGAGGAAGAGGAGGGAGGCCAAGCAAGAGGAGGGGAGAGGAAGGGCGGCCGGCGGCCAAGAGGAAGGGAGGAAGAGGGGGCCGAATTTTGCCTAAGGGGGAAAAGAAAGGTGAGGGGAAATTCAAATTTTGAATTCAAGTTTTAATTTTTTTCATTCTCTAAGTAAAACCATGAAAGTCCATGCCTATATATAGACTTTACAAAATGCATAGGCTATGTGCAGCCCACTAAATAAAAATAAATCAACAACTAAAATACTTAAACATTACATGATGAAAATAAAAATGCAAATAGAAATAAACTAAATAATATTTAAAAAGTCTTCATCTCATGTAGCTCCACATCATGTAGTCATCATATTCAACATGAAGGAGAACGCCGTCGCCGCCGTGATCATCATCTTCAACTTTAACACATTGGGGGTTGCCGCCATCGCCGTCGCCGTCGCCATCATCATCTTCAACTTTAACTTGGGGGTTGCCGCCATCGCCGTCGTCGTCGCCATCATCATCTTCAACTTTAACTTGGGGGTTGCCGCCATCGCCGTCGCCGTCGCCATCAATCCTCCTCTGCTCAAAATAACTCATCACCGATGAGTTGGCATGGCGGTGCTGGCGTCGAAGAACATCATACAAAAGAACCATCGCCGAGTCCGGAATCCAAGAGTCACCGGAGACCGGGCGAGCACACCATCGTATCACATAACGCTGAATACCACCGCTTGGAGAGGTGAGCAAAACACCAAATGTGAACCTGTCTAGCAAAAAGATTGTCCTGGGGAAACTGGGAAAAGCATTAGGCAAATAAAGAGGAAACATTTCTTCATCAACAGTCAACGTACCTCCGTTGGAGACCAATGGAGAGAACGATCCAAGAACAAGCTCACCCCCCAACCCAAATGAAAATATAGTGGCACCAAACGTAGAGTTAGATATTTCAAAAGGTGGAAAAACACAATGCGTGAAAGTGGAAACATTTAAACTAGGTGAATTACCCCATTCAGTGGTTAACTTCAACAAATATGTTGTTTCTCCTAACTGATTAAAAATCCGAAAAGTTCTAACTCGCCAACTCGCCAACGTTTCTATAGTGCCCGTAGGAATCCGTTCAGGGACGAGTCGCACCAAGACTAAACCGAAAACCTTATAGGGAGATGCCCTCTTATGTAAGTTAGCGATATATTGATAAGAAGACATGTGTGTGACTAGCACTTCCTTACTGTGTTTATGTAAAATGAAAGCGTGAGAGACAAATACTATTGCAAGCAGACTTGACATGTAAAATAACGATAACAGAACTACTTGAGATGAAACCAAGGGAACTAAATATGGGGGCGCCAATGGAAAGTAATAGGGTGGCACTAGCGGAACTACATATGGTGGAACCAACCCAACGAGATCTGGTGGTACCAACAGAATGCGATCCGTTGGAACAAAAGATGGCCACATCATTAACGTACTCTCAGAGATTTGGTTAGTTTTAGAAAGTCGCGTGGATACCAAATTAATGAGACATTCATCATGACCAAACACGAAATCTGTTATCACACTACGAGACATGTCCCAAGGAGGGTCCAGCATGGATGGTAAAATAACATGACTCAAATCAGTAAAAATAAATTCATGTCCGAAAGGATCCGCTGGTCGGGTCAACATATCAGGAGGGAGAGTCGGTAAAGCTAAAACCGGGAGAGAGTTAAGATCGCATTTAAATTCACGCAACGGAGTTAGCATCAGGGGACGCTCATCCGGGTCTACTTTTGTGTCGTCTTCCAAAAATATAACTCTCTCGCTAGGACATTCTTCCAACTCATAAATCACGACATCAGTAGCAGTACAGATCTCAGGAATGGGAGCATCGATAGATTCCGGAGGAGGGGCTAAGTCATGCCCATTGTCAAAATACGGATTTATCGTCCAAGTAAAATCCTCCGGGTGCAAGCCATCAAAATCAAACGAAAAATCAAACAGAAGATTTTCCCTCACAGAAAACTCAACTGGCTCGTCAACACCAAACTCACGATCAGAGAAACATTCGCCACAGGGTGACTCTATCACCTCACTAGAAACTTCACTCAAATCAGACTCAGTAATGGTTTCAGAAACATCGACGAAGGGAAGTGGAGATGATTCCTCCGAGGAGAAATCCTCATCCAGGTCACTAGGGTAATCAATCTCTTCAACGTCAATACAATCGTCAGTAATATCAGCCGCGCCCTCAGTGACGGGCACAGTCCTAGGCACGACCTTAGACTCATCAGGGGAGTCTACAACTAAATCAGGCAACTCAGGGGGAGACTCAAAATGGTCTACGGGCGTAATCAGGGTAGGACGCACAATAGAGCCAAGATCAGATTCGCCACTAGACTCACATATAGTAATCGTCTGACATGAGGGAACTTTACTCCTAGGAATCTGGTGCTTCTCAATTTCTAATGTCGTGGTAAAAGTGGAGTCTAGATCTGTGTGCCAATAACGCAGTAATTTACCCTGGATGTAGGGGTTTAATTCCCTATGAAACCTGGAAAGGGTGACCTCAGGCGATTCCTGCACACCGCTCCTAACCGTCCAATCCTTAAAGAGTTGCACATAATCTGATACCGACTTATTCCCTTGTTTAAGGGTAGCCAAGTCATCAGTTATTTGCCGTTTGGCCTGGGCGTTTGGTTTATCTTCATTCCTAATGGAACCTAATGATTTTCCTCGGGAAACATTGACGTCGTAGGCCATATTGTGAGAACCGGAGATAAAACTCGATCCGGAATTTGTGCACATACAATGAGAAACGCTTCTGACCCAATTAAAATAGGTTTGTCGGAATTGTTCCTGCTTAACCACTAGGGTAATATTAATATAAAATAGATTTTCTTGCAGAATAAAATATGAAGATTATTAATTAATTTTTTTTTATTTTTTTTGCTGAAAAATAAGAAATTTAAGCTGCTATTGGCAGACCAGAAAAGTTTTTTGTTGTTAAATTTTCAAATAAACAAATTAGAAGCGTGCGTGCCGACGTGCAAATAAAAGGGGGAGGGTGCCAATTAAGAAATTGACGTGAACCTCCCTCTGATACCAAATTGATGTAGGCTACGGTGTTTGGCGCTATAACGACAAAGGGAGTAACACGTACGCCTCTCTATTTCCACTATTACGCTCACACAATAACTAAACGCAGCACACCCACGAACAATGTTATCAACTATCGCTAACATACGGTAGCCACGCCGATTAAAGATCGAACAAACGACTAGAGGCCGATGTTCTCTCAAGCTAAAAGGACCAATCTTGGGTCCGACCGAGCGATGGTTGTACCAAAAGAGATCTACCGAAAGGTTCGGTTCGGAAATGGTAGATCTCCCCCAACAAAACGAAAGCGAGGCTCGCCAAACCTCTCGGAAAATTAAACAATTAGAAAGAACAACACATGCGATCGGAAAGATAAGCCACGAACGAAAAAACGATTCCAAAGTAACACAAAGGTATTCCACCAATTAAAAATCTAAAGAGATAAGAATCACACAAGAGGTAGAAGATCTCGTTACCCAACCAGAATAGATGATTCCGGTTCACTTTCAAGGATCGTTCTTCCACGACTCCGCCGGAGTGTTGCCGGATGGAGAGAAACTTGTCCGCTTCCTTTGCTTCACACCGGGATGGAGGAAAAAAACCACAAAGGGAGAAAAAACACCTTTGATCTTGGTCGATTTCACTATGAAAGGGGGCTGATTTGGGGGCTCTTGATGGAGGTCGGGTTTTGGATAAGGGAGAGGATGGTGGTTCGGTTTGGGGTGTGGAAGTGAGGGTCGGCTTGAGAGTGGTGGCCGAATCTTGAGAGGTGGAGTTGAGGGGAAACCGAGGGGAGCAAAGGAGGAAAGGGGAGGAGGGAAGAGGAGGGAGGCCAAGCAAGAGGAGGGGAGAGGAAGGGCGGCCGGCGGCCAAGAGGAAGGGAGGAAGAGGGGGCCGAATTTTGCCTAAGGGGGAAAAGAAAGGTGAGGGGGAAATTCAAATTTTGAATTCAAGTTTTAATTTTTTTCATTCTCTAAGTAAAACCATGAAAGTCCATGCCTATATATAGACTTTACAAAATGCATAGGCTATGTGCAGCCCACTAAATAAAAATAAATCAACAACTAAAATACTTAAACATTACATGATGAAAATAAAAATGCAAATAGAAATAAACTAAATAATATTTAAAAAGTCTTCATCTCATGTAGCTCCACATCATGTAGTCATCATATTCAACATGAAGGAGAACGCCGTCGCCGCCGTGATCATCATCTTCAACTTTAACACATTGGGGGTTGCCGCCATCGCCGTCGCCGTCGCCATCATCATCTTCAACTTTAACTTGGGGGTTGCCGCCATCGCCGTCGTCGTCGCCATCATCATCTTCAACTTTAACTTGGGGGTTGCCGCCATCGCCGTCGCCGTCGCCATCAGTATCAGCCCATATGTTCAGTCTCATGACAAGGATTATCTTCACTTTGAAAACTGATTGGTCTGTAGTAGTCTTTGATAAGATTAAAGAGAGCATGAAGAAGCCAAATTTGGGTAGGATACCAAGTCTTTACTTGACTGCTAGTATACCAGAAGTATTGAGTCAAGCTGCTGGATCAAAGATCAACCACATGAGGAAGATGGACATGAGACTCTTCTCAAGATGGGATAGGGTCTTGTCTAAGGAGATGCCAACACCTGAGAAGGAAACCCCACTAAAGAAGAAGAAGAAGACAGCCCCAGTGGCTCAAGCATCATTCAGCAGTTCAGAAGAGCATGTTGTCTTCACTCCTAATGAAGAAGACACTGGAGATGCTGGAAAGTCTCCAGCTCAACAAGATGATGCTGAGAGGCAGGGGGAGCTAACACAGGCTAGCCCTCTTCACCAAGATTCTATCCAGGGGGAGACTCTAGTAGTGGAAGAGCCAACTCCACTAGAAAGTGAGCAAGCTACAAACACCATACTTGAGGTACTCACTGAAATCAATAACTTAGTTTTCCCTATAGAGGATACTGTTTTGTCTGATTCATTAAATAATGTTAATCAGCAACCTCAGATTGATAGTCAACCCCCAGATGTTGTCATGGAGGACACATCTGTTGCAGCTCAAGTTGTATCTGACCAAGTTGTTGATGAGACAAGGGAATCTCCATCACAACCTCAATAAGAGTTTACAATGGAAGATCTCTTCCTTAATCTGGACCAAACAGACTTTGAGAAGGAAAGTGCTGCTGCTGAGGGGGAGAATGCTCATGTTGAGGGGGAGCAAGTTGAGATTCTAGAAGAAACTACAAGGAAAGAGCCTGAGAAGCCAAAGAATGTTGAGGAGCTACCTAGGGAGAGGGTTGACATAGCTAGTACATCTGCTTCTGAAGATGAGGAGGCTGCAAGAGCAAAGAAAAGGAAATTCCAAGTCTTCAAGAGGAGGAGCCAAAATTATAAGAAAGCTCTGCAAACCATTGCACCACAACCTATATCACAGCCAGCACCATCTGTTGATTACAGTTCTCTGATGGTTGCCATGCAGATAAAGCTTGATGAGCACAGGAAAGCAATTGAAACATATATGGATGAGGGGCATAAGTCTCTACAGTTTGATCTGGCCCAGGACATAAAGTCTATTAGATTTGAGATGAATCTAAATAAGAAGGAGATGACTGACTGCTTCCACAAGGGAGGGAATGCAGTAGTCTATCTAGCTATTCATCAAGAGAAAATTAAAGCTCAAGTGGATGAACTTGAAGTAAAGCAATGCTATGTACTGGAGAATCAAATCAGAATGAATGATAACTTGACAGCTTCTCACAATGCCATTGTAACTGAGATAAAGAATATAACCACTGCACAGTCTGCAGAAAGTGCTACAGCCAAAGAAACTTTTGATAAGCACTTGCAAGAGAGCTTAACTGCTGTTACAACTGCTATACAAGACTCTCAGAAGCTCATCACTGAAAAACTCCAAAGGTTAAAACCTTTCTTTAAGAATGGAGTAAACTACTTGGATGCCCAAGTAAGATTTCAAAAGGATGATCTAAGAGATCACATGGAAAGAGAAGTCATAAAGGGGGAGAGGGTGTTAGTCAAAGACAGCTCTGATCATGCAAAGTGGATTTCTAATTCTATCAGAGCAACTCTTGGTTATCCTCCTTTATGTGATGATGATAATGTAGCAGAATCTGGGATACATCTTGCATATCTAGGAGGGGAACAACCTGAAGTGGCTCAAGTAATCTACCCTCCTCCAGATTTTGATATGGTACAAGCAGATATACAGTCAATGTATAGCCCACCTGAGGGACATCAAAATGTCATCATAGAAAAGGTGGTTCAGCCAGTATCTGAAGCTGTACAAGAAGCTATACTGAAAGAACAAGAAGCCAGACTATCTAAGAAGCGGTTCAGAGAGCAAGCTAAACAAAGGCCTGATTTTGAACAGTGGAGCCCCACTTCAAGAAATATTATCTTAACTGCATGGAATGCTGCCAAGGATAATATTCAAGATAGGAACAAGTGGTTTTCTGAACTGGAATGGAGGAAGCATGAGACCAGACAAGAAGTCATTGTGCAATACAAGAGAAAGGCTAAGATGGGAAAGCTACCTCCTACTGCCCAGGAGCCTATCAAGTACTTTCCCAAGCCTTATCATTACTTTGAGAGGCAGAAGATTAAAGCTGAAGAGCTAAAGAAGAAGGATCTGAAAGGGAAGAAGCCTGCTGATACTGTAGATGCTGAAGCCCCTGTGCAAGCAAAGATACAGCCTGGGAAGGGCATAGTTATCAAGGAGACTGAGCAAAAATAGAATAGCATTATCTTAAGTTTACTATGTAATCACTTGTATTAAAACATTTTGTAAACTTTTGTATAATGAATATGACATAGTTGTTAGAACAATGTGATGTGTTATTAATCTATTTCATAATTGTTCTGAGATGATATCTGTGTATAGATATTTTGTTTGATACATGTTTATGAATTTTCCCTGTTACATAATCCTGTTGTACATCATACTGTATTTTTGTTTTGTTCTGTATGGTGTATATCATGACTAAGGGTTATGACTTCTCCAAATAAGGGGAGATTGTTGGGTACATTGGTTTAAATGTACCTGATTTGAAGAAGCCTCACCCTACTCAATGATATACATCAAAATATATTTGATGTATTTTGAGTTTAGTTGTGCAGGTCAAGTATTCACAGGGAAAGCTGAAATGATTCTAAGTCCATGTGTCGACACCCAGGAGCAAAGTGTCGACACTTAAGAAGACTTGTGTCGATACCTAGACAAGTAGTGTCGACACTTGGAGTAATTGTGTCGACACCAGGGATGCAGAGTCGACACCAGACAGAAAGTGTCGACACATACAAGTTGTGTCGACACTCAATGAAGAAAAGTCCAGTGAAGTTGTGTCGACACTTAACAGCAGTGTCGACACCTAGAGGAACTGTGTCTACATCAGAAAGTGTCGACACTTGGAGGCGGTGTCGACACTCAGCAAAAGTCAGCAGAGTCTAAGTATAAGTGTCGACATAATGAACAATGTGTCGACATACAGCAGAAGACTCAACACATGAAGAAAGTGTCGACATAACAAAGAATGTGTCGACACTCAGCAGAAGACTCAATACACGAAGAAAGTGTCTACACTAGGATACTGTGTCGACACTCAGCAAAGTTCAACAAAAATTCTAAGTTCAAGTGTCGACACAAAGGAGATGTGTCGACACTCAGTCAAAGTCTCAACAAAAGAAGAATGTGTCGACACAAGGAGATGTGTCGACACTCAGCAAGTATCAACACAGAAGGCATGTGTCGACACCAAGAAGATGTGTCGACACTGAACAAGTTCAACACATGAAGATGTGTCGACATAAAGGAGTTGTGTCGACACTTACAAGAATTCAACTAAGTGCTGAAGAACAAGAAGTTGTGTCGACACAGAATATCAGTGTCGACACATGATGAAGAAGCTGTGTCGAGAAGTGAATTCTACAACACAAGGAGTTGTGTCGACACCTTGAAGGCTAGTGTCGACACTTAGTCAACTTGTGTCGACACTTGGTCTAAAAGTGTCGACACTTAAAGACAGATTGTCTCGACACTTTCAGACAGTTACAGTTATTTCAAGAACTGACTGGATGACTTGACAGCTGCCATTCCAGCCGGTCTACTGCACCTGTCAGAGTTGTCAGAAAGCTGTTAGGAACCGGATCAGCCGGTCACCATGAAGAAGGCCTATAAATAGGCTTATACTGTCAACAGAAAGAGATGATTCAATACAAGATCAACACATCAAGTGATACACAGAAGATCTAGCTATTAATTAAAGAATCATGTGAAGATCTAAGAAGTTGGACAGAGAGAGCTCCTTCCAAGAAGACAGTCGTTGGAACCAGGATGTGAAGAAGGGTTCAGACCTAGTTCTGAATCTTAAGTTGTAGTGATTGAAGATCAGCTGCAGAGAATCAATCCTATTGTGTTCTACATTCAAGAAGCTTTGAAGAAAAGCCAAGTGAGATTGTTCTCAGCAGAGTTCTTCCAAGAACTCATCAAGAATCTATCAACTCATCTCTCTATTCAGAGTTGTAGGTATATACACTTTGTATTTTAAATTTCTTGTAGGATCCTTAGGGATCTGAGTTGTAAACCTATAATTATAAAGGCTGAGTGGTAGGGCCTGTGTGCCTGAGTGTAGGAGATTCTTATCTCTGAGAGTAGGCCTGTTGTGGCTGAGTGTAGGCCTGTTGTGGCTGAGTGTAGGCTTTGTGAAGAAGCTGAGTGTAGGTCTTTGGAGAATACTGAGTTGTAGGGCCTTGGGCCTGAGCTGTAGGAACCTGTTTGGGGTTCTGAGTGTAAGATCTGAGGATCTGAGATAGTGGAGGAGTTTGGCCGAATCTAGTACACTACTAGATAGGCGAAGGGGGAAAGTGGATGTACCCAAACCTTGGGGAACCACTATAAATCTGTATGTTCACTGTGTGCATTTTGATTCTGTGATTGCTGATTGCTTGCTGTGAAGAATTAGTTATAACTCTGTGATATAATCTGAATTCTGCCTAAAAGGTTAGAAAGATCTAAGTCACCTATTCACCCCCCCCTCTAGGTGATTAGGTACAATATCTTTCACAACTAACGTCCAGGTGCCATTCTGAAGGAGAGAGTTCATCTCATCCTCAATGTTTTTTTTCCAGAGTAGGAAATCCCTTGATCTCATCGCTTCCTTAAAGGTGGATGGATTAGCCTCAACGTGGTAAGTGACAAAATCACTACCGAAGGTTCTAGGGGTTCTCTCTCTCACTGAAGTTCTCCTAGACTCTTGGCCAGAGTTATCTATCAGAATGGAATAGGAGGTGCTCGGTACTGATTCAGGATCTTCCTCAGTAATAGTTGCTTGCATACCTGGGAGCGTTAAGTTCTTATCTTTGAGAAATTTATCCTCGAAGAACACTGCATCCCTAGATTCTATTATGATATTATTAGAAATATCAAGGAACATATCTGCAGCACTATCTTCAGTACAATCTAAGTAGACACATGTATTGGTCCTAGGTCCAACCTTAGACCATCTAGGGTCAGGAACCCTGATATAGGCTATACATCCACAGGTCTTAAGTCTAGTTAAAGACGGGGGTCTCTTAAACCAAAGCTCGTAGGGTGTAACCTCTAACTTAACATGAAGAACTTTATTTAGAATGTGATTCGCAGTCAAGACTTCTTCTCCCCAATAAGCGGAAGACATACATGCAGTGAGCAGCACCGAGTTCAACATCTTTGTTAACATCCTATTCTTGCGCTCGGCTATGTCGTTAGATTGGGGGGGAGTAAGGAGCAGTGGTTTATGCTATGATGCCCTGTGAAGTAAGGAAGCATCTGAACTCACTGACATATATTCTCCTCCTCTATCACTCATAAATCTCTTTATTTTCATGCTTAATGGTTTTTTACCCTGGTTTTGAAAAGGCAAAACTTTTCAAATGCTTCGTCTTTAGTTTTAAGCAATGAAATATGACTAAACCTTGTGCAGTCATCTATGAACGTGATCATATACTTCCTTCCACCTCTAGTGACAAAACTCTTAAAGTCACAAATATCGGAATGTATAAGCTCAAGAGGTGTTGTGCTCCTAGTAACCGTGCCAAAAAGTTTCCTAGTGATCTTTGTCTGAGCACACACTTCACATTTTCCAAGTGGAGACTTAGTGTCTAATGTGATCGTGTGAGTTCTAGCTACTTGGAACATTTTTCTGTATTTTACGTGTCCTAGTCGCTCATGTAGAGTCCTAGAGCTAACTAAGTTCAATTGAACTTTTTGCACTACCTCATTTGCTAGACTCAGACGGTACATCCTATTTTGGACGTAAGCACATTCAAAGTAGTGAGAGTTAACTGACAGAGTCACTCTACCACTACAGATGTTAACTGACATACCATCGTCACACAATAAACTTATAGACACTAAGTTAACAGATAAAGAAGGAATAAATTTTACGTTTTTTAAAATTAAAGACTTAACTGATGAGAGCATCAGAGTTGTGTTCCCCATCTTCAATACGTCAGTTGTTCCTCCATTGGCCACAGTCACGGATTCCTTTGCATTCTTCAGCTCTGTCAAAAGATTAGCATTGTTGCAAACGTGGCACGTTGCCCCAGAATCCAAGTACCACTCTGTGTTGGCCTGCGCGTGACCGACCATGGTAACAAAGTCGGATGGCTCAGCTTGGCTAACAAGATGGGCCTGGTTGCCTTCTTGTGGTGCTCTAGTTTTCTCCTTCATCGGTAATTTGCAGTCAGATGCGCAGTGTCCCCACTTGTTGCAGTTAAAATATTTACCCTTAAATTTCTTAGAGAGTCTACTCGGTCCTACAACCTGGGGGCTATTACGAGACGTTTGGTCTTGTGAGGGGGATGAGCATGCTTAGAGCTTGAAATCATGTTGACAGCAGCCTTCTGCTTGCCAACAACATCCAAGGTGTGCTTCGTCCTGTTCTCGTCCTCAATGCGTATGAAACGCTTGAGGTCGTTCAGACCAACCTGCATCTTCTTGCGGTACATTTCCGTTTTGAAATTGTACCACGAGGAGTCAACTAATACACAATCGTGCCCGCGACAAAGCTATCAGGCAGATTAATAGACTCACTATACAAGGAATCAACTAAATTTTCAAATTCTGATAGCTGTGGAGAATGGATTTCTCCTCGTCGAAGCTGAAGGAGTGGAATTTGTCCACCAGATGAGCCTTTGAGAGGTCCTCCTCCTGCTTGAAGTGCTCCTCCAGTGCCTCCCAAATCTTCTTGGCAGACTGCATTTTGATGTAGTTCTTGGCCAGGCTGGAGGAGAGGCAGTTTAGCAGGTAATCCCTGCAGAAGTCCTCGTCTTCGATCCAATGTGCCTCGTCTTTAGTCCCAGCAACGTCAGCACGAGCAGTCTTGATGGTGTAGAAGACGTTCAGGTAGTTCATCCCAAACTGGGTGTTCAACTTCCAGTCGTTGAAATCTGTGGCCGTGAACTTCTCCAATTTGTTCATGGACACTGGAGAGGAGAAGCTGGAGTTCCTCATCTCTTGACTTGCTTTGCAAACCCTATCTGGAACCAAAAAACCTGGAACAACACCTCCACTGCACTGTAGGAACTCAAGAACCCAGCACTGTAAAGAGAGCAGATCTGAGACCTAGGGCTGCTCGGCTTCACTGGATCGAGACCTGCCGGTAGAGGAAAAGGCAGCAGGGCACATCAGATCGGGGAGCAGAGCGGCGGGAGGATGTACACACAAGGAACCCAGGTGGCTTCTCCCTTTTTCAAGCAGCAAACAGAGACTAACAGGCGGCTTCTCCTCTAATAGCTGACAGTAAGGAAATCTCGGGCGGCAGCAACGTGGGAGGAGAACGGCGACTGCGGGTTGGAGGAAACACGACGAAGAAGAAAAGCGAGCCTCCTCCAACAGCGGCAACAACCTAATCGCTGGCGGCAGAGACGGAATCGCACGCAGCGAACGACGGGAGACCGATCGGCGACGCAGATAGTCAGAACAGGCGGCTTCTCCTTAAAGAACGATCGGCGACCGAGACCGAAGGAGAATGGCCTTGATCGTAGAAGCAGGAGATGCGAGAACCCTAAGACCGATCGGGAGTCGTTACTGCAAGAACCCTAGCGCCGTAGAAGAAGGGTCGCGGGATCGGGCACTGGTATCGGCTGCGGAAAAGAGGCTAGGGCGACGGGGAAGAATTTTCGAGAATGTAGATGTTGGCTCAAAACATCCAGAGGGGTGTCAAAGTTGAACACCCTGCTCGTTGCCCCCAGTTAGGTATATATACAAGAATGCCTAGGGTTTCCTCGCGCAAAGCCCCCGAGCACGTTATTCATCCGAATATACATTTACATCGATACCTACTATATTCAACATGTCTGTAGATATAACTATATATGCCCACTAGTTAAACTCTTGAACAAATTTTTATTAAGACCAAACCATTGGATACAAAAAATTGTGATATACAATCATGCTCAGTACAAAATCAAATTCATCAAAGATAGCATAATGAAAATAGCTCGAAAAATCTTCTCTCCAATGTGAACTCAAACTATAGGTGATAAGAGGACAATATAAAATTTAACTTATTCTCACCGGTCAAGCGGTTATGAACGCATGAATCAAGCCTTAAAATAAGCTTAAATTAGATGAACAAATCCCATTTATAAAACTACGCGGAAAACCGAAAAATCATCACATGATTTACTTGAATACGTTTCTCTTACATTTAAACGCACCAGATGAATGCTCGGAAATCAGATAGAAGATTTTTTCATGCAGATTGATGAAATCAAGTGAATGCATGAATATGTTCATTCAATTAGCAACAGAAGTCTTGCATAATATTTTCATAAAGTTTATAGTTTTAAACAAAATAGCATCCCGCTTATTATAACAAAATAAAGGTGATTAAGAATTGATGGGGTTTCCCCTAAAATTTGGAAGTCAAGCCAGCAAGACTCGGATCAAGTGCGCATGAATCCGACCGGACAAGTCACGCGAGTGAAGCCGCGTTTCCCTCGAGTTCCGAAAGCACCCGAGAAGGAGGTCGAACCCGCGCACGTGCACGGCTGGGCCGCACAGGCGTGCGTGGCCAGCCCGCATGTGGCCGCACCTCGCGGGGCCTGCGCCCCGTGCGGCCTGCGTGGCCACGTCCCGCGCAACTTGCTAAAATTGTAAAGTAAGAAAATATCTTCTAATTTCCTCCTTAGCACTTCACTTCCTATCTTTTAGGATTTGAAGTTCACAATCAAGAGCTACCACGTAGTACGCCGCATTAAGGCTCCAATATACTTCCTCCCACAAGTTATGATCCACATAACATAACACAAGGCTATAGAGAGTTCTTTCCTTCATAGTGTCCTTTGGAGTGGTTCACTCTACTATTTTCTTTACCTTTGATTATCAACATGTTGGGTGTGGTTCCCATGCGAGTCGGTAAAAATCACTGGGCACAGTAGTTGCGGCTCGTGATTTTGTTCTTGGGTTTGCACCTATATATATATATATATATATATATATATATATATATATATATATATATATATATATATATATATATATATATATATATATATATATATATATAAAACCAAAAAAATTATAAAAAGGTGCACAACAACAGGTTTTTTTTACACAAAAGTCGTCGGCCCCTTCCCCCCTTTCCTTCGTGTTCGCTGAAACTGTCGGCTCCCCCCTTTCGCTGTTTTTGCTGAAGCCGCTGCCCCATTCCTAGCCTGCTGGAACCGCAAGGGCCGCCACCCCCTTCTTCCGCGTGGTCTGCTGGAACCGCAAGGGCCGCCGCCCCCTCTTCCACGTGGTCTGCTGGAACCGCAAGGACCGGCCGTCTGGTCTTGTTTGCTGGAGCCGAAGAGGACCGGCCCCCTTTTCTTGTTTGCTGGATCCGAAGAGGACCGGCCCCCTTTTTCTTGTTTGCTGGAGCCGAAGAGGACTGCCGCCTCTTCCTGTTTTGCTGGAACCGCAAGGAGGCCGCTGCTCTTGATCTGTGTTTGGGAGGGGTTGTGCATAGCCGACTTATTTGTGCCTTTGGAGGAACGTCATCTTTGACGTTGGGACAGATTATTCAATCCGTCCGGGTAACGACTTCTCTCTCTTTATTGTATTTTTCTCTTTTGAATATTGTGCATGTGTGGTTGTTGGAAGAGAAAGATTGTGGTGGTGTAGATCCTTTGTGGATCGTGCTTGCATTGGAGAAGTGGAGATCCTTTGTGGATCGGTGGAGGGAAAGCCTATAATCCATGCGTGTGATTTTTCACACACTTTTAGTGGAGGCTTTCCGGGTTGGACTCCGATCGTCCCGTGTTTTTTCACCTGATTTGGGTTTTCCACGTTAAAAAGTTTCTGTGTGCTTTTATTTGTTTTTGCATTGCATTATTGTTTTCTTTTGCATACCGCTCAACGCGGTCGCACAGGTTGCTCGCTCAATTTTAAAACAGGTGCTTTGGTCGGGATTGTTTGCTCACTTTCCCTACAAGTGGTATCAAAGCGAGGTTCCGGGACAGAGTTGTTTCAATGACAGTGCAGATACCGGGCTGACCATTGGGGTTTCAGGACGAGTCGATTGTGATCTCGGGTGTGGAATTAGGAGTGGTAGTTTACGACCATTGGCCTGCTGGCTATCCTCTCCAGTTGCATACTTTGAGATAGTCGGCTCAAAGATCAGTGGTCGATCCGGACAGTTGGCAGAGCAGAATGGAGTCCGCATCAGGTTCGGAGCAGATGTTAAAGTTGAATGATGCCAATTATCACTAGTGGCATCTACTGATGGAGGATCTGATATATGTGAATGGTTGGCATGCTCCTGTCTTTGAGGAGATGCCAAAGGACATGGATCTGACAAAATGGAAGGTGGAGCAACGAAAGCTGTGTGGGTTTATCAGATGGTTCGTGGAGCTGAACGTCTACAACCATGTGACTAGCATTAATGATGCAAATATTCTGTGGAAGACTCTCGAGATCTTGTATGCCAAGAGCACGGGCATCAACAAGTTGTATTTGCTGAAGAAGCTTGGAGAGTTCAGATACCAGGAGGGCTCTCTTATTTTGGATCATGTCAACGAGTTCTAGAGGATTATTGATTGTCTGACTGCTATGAAGGTGACATTTGAAGATGAGGTGAATGCATTGTGGCTACTCAAGTCACTTCCAGACTCTTGGGAGATGGTCAGAGTTTCTCTGATCAATTCTTCCCCCCCCCCCAGGGATTGTTTCCATGGAGATCACCAAGAGTGGGATCTTGAATGAGGAGGTGAGACGAAAGTCTCAGGGGACTTCAGGCTCTTCTTCACGAGCTGACGTTCTCTTTACTGAGTTCAAGGGGAGAGGAAGGAGTAAGAGCCGAGGAAGGAAGGCGGACAAGAGTTAGAGTAGGGGAAAGTCGAAGTCACGTTATCAGAACGTGGAATGCCACTACTGTCAAAAGAAGGGCCACATCAAGAAATTCTGCTACTCGTTGAAGAACAACCAGAAGAAGAAGGGGATTGCCACTGAGGGCAAAGATGAGGGTCACACGACAGCCATCGTTTCGATTGAGGAGTACGACATCATTATTGTTGGCGACGACGTCATTACTGCACTTGCGAGTGACGACCGATGCTGGATCATTGATTCTAGAGCCTCCGCGCATGTCTCCCACAACAGGGAGCTATTTGCCACTTACACCACTCATGACTGTGGGGTGTTGAGGATGGGCAATGGGGATACGTCTAAGGTACTTGGGCGTAGTTACATGCATTTGAAGACGAGCACTGGAGCCTTACTAGTTCTGAGGGATATGCGACATGTGCCAGACATCCGTTTCAATCTCATTCTATTGGCAGACTTGGAGACGAAGGACACCTGAGTGTCTTTGGAGGAGACTTCTAGAAGCTGATCAGGGGATGACTTGTGATGGCCAGGGGTTATAGAGATTCTGGACTGTACTACATGGAGGGGAGGCCTGAAGCTGCTTAGGCCAACTCCAACAGGGATGAGGCATCCACTTTCTTATGGCACAGGAGGCTGGCACACATTAGCCAGAATGGATTGGGATGCCTGGTGAATAAAAAGCTGATTAGTGACTTTTCTGGTGATCATTTGGAGAGGTGTGACCACTGCATGGCTGGGAAACAGAGCAGGATTTCATTTCACAGCCACACGTCCACCAGGAGATCGGAGCCATTGGATCTAGTTCATACCGATATTTTGCGGACCTCTGAAGGTCCAGACTAGAGGAGGAGCTTTGTACTTCGTTACTTTCATCGACGATCATTCGCGGAGGCTTTGGGTCTATGCTATCAAGACCAAAGATCAGGTCCTCGATATTTTCAGGAGATTCCACGTTGAGGTGGAGAGACAGTCTAGGAAGAGGCTGAGATGCATCAGGTCCGACGATGGGGGAGAGTACATTGGTCCATTTGACGAGTACTACAGGTACCATGGTATCCGACATGAGAAGACCCCGCCAAAGATGCCGTAGCTGAATGGCGTAGCTGAGAGGATGAATCAGATACTGTTGGAGAGGATTCTGTGCATGCTATCTGATTCGAAGCTGCCAGGAATGTTTTGGGGCGAGGCTCTTCTTACTGCAGTGTATGTCATCAACCTCTCGCTGAGTTCAGCATTGCAGGAGGATGTTCCAGACAGGGTTTGGTATGGGAAAGACCCCTCTTACAGTCACTTACGGGTATTTGACTGGAAAGCCTTTGTGCATGTTCCCAGAGACGAAAGATTGAAGTTGGATTCGAAGACTAGGCAATGGATTTTCTTGGGGTACAGCTACAGTGGAGAGTTCGGGTACAGGTTCTTTAATCCAGTTGAGAAGAAGCTTGTACGTAGCCGTGATGCTGTTTTCTGTGAGGATCAGACTGTTAGTGATCCTGAGGAGACTGTTGACTTTGAGGTTACCTCTCGTACTGCTGTAGAATCACCTATGTTTGGAGATGACGACACTAAGGAGGCTATCGAGCCTGAGCCAACACATGGTACTGATACCCTTCGGGATCATGATATCACCAGTGATGGTGAACCAGGAGTCACTGAGGACATTACTGATGATGTGCTTGCACCGGCCCCTGAGCCTGCCCTGCGGAGGTCACATCGGGCCAGGCGCCCATCCGCTAGATATTCTGCATCAGAGTTCATACTGCTGACTGATGCAGAGGAACCTGAGAGCTATGATGAGGCTGTGGAGAGTACTGAGAAGCGTTAGTGGATGGCTGCTACGTAGGAGGAGATGATGTCGTTATAGAAGAACCACACGTATGACTTGGTGAGATTGCCTAAGGGCAAGAAGGCCTTGGAGAATCGGTGGATTTTCAGGGAAAAACATGGAGACCCCTACACACCTCCCAGATACAAGGCCAGGTTGGTGGTTGTTGTAGGATAGAGACCGGGCGGTCTGTTGCTGTTCGGAGACTGAGCGGTCTAGCGGTTTCTCCTAGTTGGTCTGTATGCTGGGCTGTTACTGTTTGGGGTCCCAGCGGTCAGGCGGCTTGTCTCAGACGACTTGGAGACCGGGCGGTCTAGCGGTCTCCTGTGGCGACTTGCTCTCTGGGTTGCTTATTCTCTTATCCTGATTGTGGTCGGGCGGTTATCCGGTTTGTCTAACCACACGGCTTGTCCGGTTTGTCATTTTGTAAAGCCGCATATACTTGTAAATTTTTAGTCCCACATTGCTTATTTGTAATCTTTCTCATCTCCTCCATTCTATAAAAGGGAGGCTATATCATTGTAATTGATACCTTTTTGGGATAATAAAGTTTACATTACTCCAATTTTTCGGTCTGTTATTTTCTGTTCGCACATGGTATCTGAGGACTCGGTCCTTTCCTCCTGATTGTATGCGCTCTCTGATTCTCGCGGCTTGATTATTCTTTCCGCGACCTATCTTCGCGGATTTATTCCTCCTCTGACCGTTGCCCTATTCGCACGGCTTGTTTCTGCTTTCCACGACCTGTCTTCGTGGCTTGCCTTCTCTTCTAACCGCTGCCCTGTTTGTGCGACTTGTTTTTCCTTGCTTCTCTTCTCCCGCTCTCCTCCTCTTAGTCGCCGCAACCTGTTTAGTAGTCGTCGCGACATTATTGATCCTCTCCTAAACGCCCACGCTCATTTCCTCGACCTGTTTCCTTCTAGCCGCTCCTGCTTACTAGTCGTTGCGGCCTCTCTTTTGTCGTCCGACTTGTTTTCTCCTGCATGCGGCCTTCCTAGCCGCGCGACCTGCTTCTGTTCGCCCGGCTTGCGACTTGTTGTTGTCGCCGCTGCTTCCTGTTCTCTCATCGACTCTCTTCAATGGATTCCACCTCCAAGCTGTCCGCCTTGGTGGTCAACTCTTCTAGTAGTGCCCACGCTGTTACTCGTGGACGATGGTTTATCGACTCTGGTGCTACAAATCATATGACAGGCAATCCTCAGTTTTTCTCTCATCTAGAAACACATGATTGGTTGCCCCCGGTCATAGTTGCTGATGGCTCTCCCTCCCTAGTCAATGGAGCGGGCATGGTTCAAGTCACTCCCTCTCTTTGCCTGTTAGATACCCTCTATGTGCCCAAGTTTCCTTGCAATTTATTATCGGTTACTTCTTTATGTAAGATGTAACGCCCCGAAAATGGTATTTGAGTTGGTCGCGTAAAAAGGGGTTTTTGGTACCGGTATAGGGGTACACGGCCTAGGATACGGGCGTGTCCAAGGCCGTGTCTGGCTGGTGTTTTGGTCGTTTTCATCCCGAGAAGGACACGACCAGGAACACGGCTTAATGACACGGGCGTGTCATTTGACACGGGCGTATGCCTACCCGTGTTAGTACCTGTGTTCAGTTGGGTCATGTCGGTTGGCGTGTCGGTTATGTGTGACACGCCCCCGGTCACAGGCATATCGAGGAACCCGACACGGGCGTGTCGAGTGAGACACGGGCGTGGCTGAGCCCGTGTGAGTCTCTGTGTTAGACGATCGTGCCTGGATCGAGGCACACGACCTGAGACACGGCAGTGTGCTAAGCCTTGTTTGGCACAGGTTTAGAGATTTTTGAGCGGATCTGAGCCGTTCGTTTTCTTTAAATAAGATCCAATGGCCCAGATGGTTTCCTGCTCTGTTAAGGCCGGGAATAGGGGAGTTAATCCTTCATTTCTCTCCAAGCTTTCTCTTTCCAAGGTGTTAGAGAGAGGAGGAAGAAGAAGGAGGATTCCGGCCGCCAGCGGAGCATCGGAGCACCGTTTCGAGATCTGAGAGCGGATCCGTGGAGGAAAGTTCGTTACGAAGATTTTCATCCGTGTAGTTTTTCCATGGCGCAAAAACGGACAATAAGGTAATGATTCTCTACTTGAGCATGCGAAGCTCTTTTTTTCTGCATAGGGAATCCTGCTCCCGCGAGTGTGCGGTGAGTGCGTGGTGTTTCTTGGGGTTGATGTGAATAGTCCCCCTTGTGTTGCATATAGAGTCCGGAATCGTAAGTACGGACATAGGCATTGTGTGTGAAGCCTACCCGGACATGTTGGTCTGGATCGGTGATGTTGCATTTGTCTGGTTGCCGGAGAAGACTCCGTGCTTTGGGTTTTCGGGTTTCTACGCGGTAGATTGCAGCAGGGATCCTTGGAGGTTAGCTTCAAGGCGCACCAGGAAAACTGGGCGGAATCGTTGTTCTGCTAACTTGGCGGTCAGGGAACCAGACTTGAACATAACTGGGTTATGTGATTGTGTGGAAAATTTTGGGATCCGAGAGAAGCTTGGCCCGTGCGTTGGACTTAAATTGACAAGGCGGCGTGAGCAACGGGCAAGTGGAATCGGACCCGGGCTATGTGGTTCGGTGCGAGAGACCCGAAAAGGGGACTGACCGTTGGTATAGTTGGGAGCCTTAGACGGTGGTCAGAAAGGCTAAATGCTCACGTGGTTGCCATCTTTGGGATGGTGGTGAAGACGCTGAAGTGTCAGGATTCACCGTTAATGTGCCCTGAGTGCACGGGGTGTTTGGTCGTGCGAGCCTACACCTGTGGCGTAGTATAATTGCTCTTTATTGTTTTATTGGGCTAATGATATGCAGGGAAAGAGCACCGCCGTCCCGAGTAAGGGGCGGGGTCGTTATAATTTGGTCGGATTTTGGCTGACCGTTGCTTTGTTTGCCACCATGCAGTGGAATGTACTTGCAGGTGCTGCGGAGCCAAGTACCAAATAGCGGGCTGGAGCCCATGTTGCTGTGCTGGCCCTAGAAGGCCAAAGCGAATAGTTGTACTTTACTTTTGTCATGTGTGGCCGGCCTGCGAGCCGATGTATGGAACACACTATTTATTAAGTGAACTATTGTAAGGCCATAAGGCCATGCACCCTTTCAGTGTATTTGGGTTTCTTTCTAGTTGTGTGGTTGTGGACATTCATGATTATTGGATTTAAGTTTTGGGTTCTTTCAACTTTTAAAAGTTTCCGCTAGAATGCTCTGTGTAGGACGAGTAGTCTTAATTGAATAGTTTGAATATTCTTATGTAACCCTTCCGACTGTATGTGGTATATGGCGTCGGGTTCCAGCTGTACCTTCTATTATATGCCACGCGACAGATGGGGGTGTTACAATTTGGTATCAGACTTCTGGTTACGGTCAGGCTTAAATGAATTCGTGGGCGAATTCTTTTAAGGGGTGGTGAGCACATGTGTGCATCATCGTTATAACATCAAAAAGAACTCATGAATGTCCACTTAGGATTGAAAAATATACTTGTTTTGTGGAATCTGAGTGTTCCAATGATTTCTTTTAGCAATTTGATTGTCGTCTAATCATGTGTCTTTGCTTCTATAGGCATCTAGGAGCGGTGCTGGTCAATCAGAGCGTCCGCAATCGGCAGAAAGTAGTGCACCGAGAGACATGCCTACTACACCTCCTTCAGTGGAAACCATCAGGATGGTGGCTGAAGCCGTATTTGCAATGATTAATGCCCAACCCGAAGGTCAAATGCATCGCGCACCTCCTGCGAATGAGCAAGAACCGGTTAGGGCGGCAGAGCCGAGAGTGGTGGAGCGCGCAGTAGTTGATCTGGTAGAGTCGAGGAGAGCTACGGAGAAGCAGCTTAAGCATGTAATGGGCTTTAATCCTCCGAGGTTCGATGGGGTTGGAACGCCAACTCAAGCTGAGGACTGGCTCTCTTCGATGAAGAGGGTCTTAACAGCCACGTTAACTGAGGAGTGGCAGAACACCACCATAGCGACTTTTCTTTTGGTGGGTGAAGCGAGGCTGTGGTGGGATGAGTTGGAGTTTCATATCTTAGTGGGTAGGCAGCTTGCTGATGTGCCTATGGAGGAATTTTCAAGATTGTTCATAGCCAGATTTGTACCCTCTGCTCAGAAACTCTAGATGGAGAACCAATTTCTTGGGTTGACTCAGGGATCCAGAAGTGTGGACGAGTATCTCCATGAGTTCACACGGTTGGGTCGTTATGCTGGTGCTACGTTTATGGAAGAAGAGAGGAAGACCAACCGATTCTATGAGGGTCTACGCGGTGACCTACAGCTACTACTTGTTGGGCCTAAGGCGCAAGGCTTCCTAGACTTGGTCAATTCGGCCCGATTGTTGGAGAAGGTTGTGAAGAAAATTCAAGAGAAGAAGGACCCAGGAGAAAAGAAGTCTGAGTTCAAGGTGCCAAATAACAAGTCAAGTTTCCGCAGGTGGAATAAGAAACAGAGGACTTCGAACTCAGCCCCTTCGGCTGGTGCGTCGGGGGCAACTACAAGTCGAGTCCCAGGAGCTTGCTACAACTGTGGGAAGACTGGGCATTTTGCTCGTGAGTGTTGGAGCGGACGTGCAAAGTCCGAGAGGAAGCCTGAAGCGACTTATAAGGAGAAAGGGAAGGCGGTGGAGTCAACCGCGTCCCACCATGCTCCAGCCCAGCCTAGAGTCTACAACCTTGGCCTGCAAGAGGCCATAAAGCAAGCCGACTTGGTGACAGGTATGAGTTAAATTACAGTGGTTTAACTTTCATAGTTGTTACTTTCGTATTTGTTAGCTTACTTTTGTGGTGCTAGGCTTTGTGTTGATCTTTGAGTTTCCGGCGAGAGCCCTGTTTGATACGGGAGCATCGCATTCCTTCCTGTCCGAAAAATTCATATCGCGCATCGGGGTTCCATCTTCGATGGCAAAAGACAGGTTGGATGTGTTGTTGCCCAATGGGTGCTCAATGCGTGCGGATAGGGTCTGCATTGTGAAGATTCGGATTGGAGAGCAGGAGTTTGATTTGCGGGCGTTGGTTCTACCGTTTGTGGAGTTCGATGTAATATTCGGTATGGATTGGCTCTCAGAGCAGGGTGCATGCATTGATTACAACCGTAAGGAAGTTAAGTTGGGTCTAAAACCGATCGGGAGACTACTTTTGCGGGCATGAAGGGGTCAGGGAAAGTTTTGATGTCGGCCCTTCAGGTGTTTAAGGCTGTTCGGTCTGGAGCAGAGCTGTTTGTCTCTCCAGTGCAGACTTCGACGCCTAAGCCAAGTCTTGACAGCATCCCAGTTGTGTATGAGTATCCCTATGTGTTTCCAGACGATCTCCCAGGAGCCCCACCTCAGCGGGAGATAGATTTTACTATAGAGCTGGTACCGGGTGCCAAACCGGTGTCATGCTCCCCCTATCGGATAGCGCCAAAAGAGATGGCGAAGTTGAAGGTGCAACTGCAAGAGTTGCTAAAGCAAGGTTATGTGCGTCCAAGTTCGTCGCCTTGGAGCGCACCAGTTCTCTTTGTTAAGAAGAAAGATGGGAGCTTGCGGCTTTGTATCGACTACCGGGAATTGAACAAGCTTACAGAAAAGAATAAGTATCTGATTCCGAGGATTGACGATCTATTTGATCAGTTGGTTGGGTCAACGGTATATTCGAAGTTAGATCTGAAGTCTGTTTACTATCAATTGAGGATAAGGGAGAGCGACATCCCAAAGACAGCATTCAGTACGTGGTTTGGGCATTACGAGTTCACGGTCATGCCGTTTGGATTGACCAATGCGCCATCCGTTTTTATGGATCTGGTGAATAGGACGTTCAGAGAGTACCTGGATCGTTTCGTGATAGTATTTATCGATGATATCCCGGTGTACTCGCAGTGCGAGGAGGATCACTACAATCATCTGCACATGGTGTTGGAGACGTTGAGGAGAAATCAGTTGTATGCTAAGTTCTCCAAGTGTGAATTCTGGTTATCCTCGATAGCGTTCCTTGGTCATGTTGTCAGTGGAGAAGGGATAGCTGTGGATCCGACGAAGATAGTGGCGATACGGGAGTGGCCTGCTTTGACTACAGTGGCAGAGGTCCGGAGTTTTCTGGGGCTTTCTGGCTACTACAGGCGCTTCGTAGAGAACTTCTAGCGGATAGCGCTACCACTCACGCCGTTGACTAGGAAGGATCAGAAGTTTGTGTGGTACTCGGAGTGCGAACAGGCTTTTGAAGAGTTGAAGAGGCGGTTGACCACAATGCCTATTTTATGTTCCCCAAGATGAACCGAAGGGTTCGAGATCTATAGTGATGCTTCGGGCAGTGGTTTGGGCTGTGTTCTGCTACAACATGGGAGAGTGATATCATATGGTTCAGGACAATTGAAGGCTCACGAGAGGAATTATCCGGTCCACGACTTAGAGTTAGCGGCCGTGATATTTGCTCTAAAGCTGTGGAGGCACTATCTGTACGGTATAGAGGTCTATATATACACCGATCATAAGAGCTTGAAGTACCTGTTGGATCAAAAGGATCTGAACATGAGGCAGCGAAGGTGGATGGAGTTCTTAGGGGACTACACCTTCAAGATACATTATGTGCCTGAGAAAGGAAATGTAGTGGCGGATGCGTTGAGTCGCAGAACTCCTGTGCAGTCCAACTGGTTATCGGTACATGATGAGGGTTTGGTCCGTGAGTTGGAGGCTTTGGAGATATCTTGCATCGACAAGCAGTCTAGTGCTGAGGCGAAACTATTTTGGACAGAGGTGCAGTGTGACCTAGCGGATAGAGTTCGACGGGCTTTGGTTCAGGACAACAACATGAAGCAGATTTTGGATGAGTCGTTGGATGGGTCAAATTCCCAGTTTGTTGTTGAGGATGGGTTGCTAAGGAAGGACGGTCGCCTATGCATTCCTAGTGTGGATAATCTTCGGGAGGAATTGATGTATGAAGCTCATCATACCAAGTACTCAATCCACCCGGGAAGCACGAAGATGTATAGAGACATGAAAAAATTATTCTGGTGGCCAGGATTGAGGAAAGATGTAACACTTTATTGTTGGAGTTACCATGGTGATCTGGAAGTGGTCAAACATGTAATCTCACTGCCAACGGGATATGAGCCTGCAGGGTCGCATATAAGAGATGTGGATAAGTTGGATGATTGACTGTGTTGGTAAAGGTTACCAATCACCGACCTTAATGGGGTTATGGGCAAAGTGTTGCCTTAAAGAATCATCGGGTTGGGCAAATGTTGCCTTGAAGGACTGGTAAGAATAGTCGACCGAGGGTCGACGAGAATCGTCGAGAATGGTTCTCTGATTTTCGCCGATCGACGAGAATCGTCGAGAATGGTTCTCTGATTCTCGCCGATCGACGAGAATCGTTACTATGATTCTCGACGATTGACGAGAATCGTCGACCGCAGGTCGACGGTCGACGAGTATAGTCCACCCCGCGTTCGGCGAGAATCGTCGAGTATTGTACTCTGATTCTTGCCGATCCTAGGTGTTACTCGCCGACTGATTCTCGCCGAATCTGCTTGATGATTCTCGCCGATTGTCGCCGATTCTCGCCGATCATCGTCGATTCTTGCCGACTGATACTCGCCGATTCTGGGACCCTATTTTTCTGAGTGGTCTGCGGATAGCGATAAACCTAAGTCTATTTATGCCTTCGGTATAAAAAGGGACACTTAGGGTTTTCGGGTATTATGCTTTAAGCTTTTTGGCAGCCGATCGAATCGAAATCGACGGAAGTGTTCCGCTCGCCGTTTGTTCGCTCCGCCGATCCCGAATCCCGCCGACGGAAGGTGTTGGGTATTGTATCCACAATGTACCTGATTTGAAGAAGCCCCTGGACAAGCTAAGGTCAATAGACTATGTATTTGATAAAATCTTTCTAGTTGTGCTTGCAGTTTTTCCACGCTAAGTGCACACCAATGTCAGGGTGCAGTAGGTCAATAAACACGGGTTTGCACGACGTAATCCCTCGTTGAGCAGATTAGTGTGTTGGCCTACGTGTATTCTCTCTATTGGAGTGCACTTATTTTCAAGCACAGGGCTGTAAATATGCAGGAGCAGACAAGGAGCAAGGATGGGTCAAGGAGCACCTCATAGGTGGAAAGACGAAAATTCGTCTAAGTTTAAATCGACGAGAATCACCAAGTGATTCTCGCCGATTCGGCGAGAATCACTTGTGATTCTCGCCGATTCGTCGAGAATCAGAAGTTGATTCTCGCCGAACTCGACCCAGCCACTTCTAAGCAAGCACCTCTGCTTCTAAGTAAGAATCGACGAGAATCACCAAGTGATTCTCGCCGATTCGGCGAGAATCACTAGTGATTCTCGTCGAATCGTCGAGAATCACTGGTTGATTCTCGCCGTCTCGACCTGGACTAAAGAAGTGCGTGCAACCAAGGCAAATTCGACGAGAATCATCTTTGATTCTCGCTGAATCGTCGAGAATCACCTTTGATTCTCGGCAACTCGGCGAGAATCACTTTCGATTCTCACTGATTTTGACTTGGGCGTTTTTCTGGAACTTCCTGAACCGGATTCTGCCGCTGTTAAGATTCTGGACCGGGACTTAGGGATTCAGCTTGTGGGTCCCACAACGGTCATTTTGGAAAGCATCTACAGTATTTATATACGGGTATTTTGAACGGAATACCTAGACAGAAAGAAGCCGAGCAGAGCAAACCCTAAAATCGCGAAATAGCTCCGCCGCATCCGTCGCCGCTCGCGCTAGTCCGTCGCCGCTGCTGATCGCTTTTCTTCCCGATCTCCGGCGACAGAAGCTTAGCAAAGCTTTGAGTCTCACGTGTCTATCCAGAGATCTCTTGTCTCTCGATTTGTTGATCGGGAAAAACTTCCCCGTCCGAATCGATCGAGACGACCGATCCTCGTGTGACCGTTGGAAGACCAAGCTAGCTTCGCTACGAAGTTTGGATCTCCAAGTTCAGCAGCCGCTCATCATCATAGCCGCCGATCCCGAAGCTAGCCGCCGCTCGTGTTGCCGCCGCCGGTTCCGGGGAGATCCTCTCCAAGAGAGACCAAGGTTGTAGACTCTTCGTTGACTTCACGAACACGTCGTCGAACGAAGAGGAACACCGTAGTCTCCAAACGAAGTTTGTATCTCGTGTACATTCAATATTTACTTTTGTTGTAAAGGAACGATTGTTCCGTGTTGTAAGGGTTGGGTGCAACCCGTTTTGTGGGAGTGTTGACTCTCACGTGTGGAAGGGTTCCTTCCGATAGTGCAGGGATTGGATTTCAATCCTGTTGGAGAAGAGACCGAGTCGTCCCGTGTTGGGAGATAGGTCGAAGGGGGAAAGTGGATGTACCCAAGTCGGGGAACCACTATAAATTGCCTGTGTATTCTGTGTGCTGTGCTTTTTATTTTTATTGTGCATGTACATTCGTAAGTTCCGCAAAAGCGCTACACGTCACCTATTCCCCCCCCCCCCCATAGGTGCACATAGCCGACACTAGGTGGACTTTCAAGTGGTATCAAAGCCAGGTTGCTCATCAAAAAGGTTAACACCTTGAGTTGAATCCTGCCCCTAGTGTCAAGAAGAAGACAAACATCTATTATGGACGGGCTCAAGTTCTCCGGCAAGATCCCAGTGTGCACCAGGCTCAACTTTCCGATCTGGAAGGAAAGAATCAGGTTTTACATGGAAGCAGTAGATCCTCGACTCTTCATGATCGTGGAGGAGGGACCTTATGTCCCCACTAAGGCCTCCACCATCGATCCCACCAAGAAGG
The DNA here is from genome assembly GCA_039583875.1 of Platanthera guangdongensis. Classification (NCBI taxonomy): domain Eukaryota; kingdom Viridiplantae; phylum Streptophyta; class Magnoliopsida; order Asparagales; family Orchidaceae; genus Platanthera; species Platanthera guangdongensis. Next base: position 173,499,274 of record CM077162.1, on the reverse strand, counting down.
TGCCGAAGACACTTTCTGAAATGGACAAAGACGAGATGGTGCTAGTGGGACTGGACAAGAAGGCACGAAACATTTTGGTGAGCGCAGTTGATGATTCTATGATGCAAAACTTCAGCAACTGCAGGACAACTCAGGAGATCTGGCAGTGCCTGATCATCCTAATGGAGGGCACGGATGAAGTGAGGGATGATCGGAGATCCCTCTTGAACCAAAAATATGAGGCCTTCAGGCAAGAGCCTAAGGAAGAGATCGGAGTCACCTACGAGAACTTCCTAAAGATTGTCAACGCCCTCAAGGGCTACGGAAGAGTGTTCACCAATGGTGAACTCAATGACAAATTCCTTAGGTCCCTTACTAAGGAATGGGACATAAATATCTGCGCCATCAGAGAATTTGGTAGACTAGCAGAAACTGATCCACAAATCCTGTTTGGGAAGCTGATGTCCTATGAGCTTCAGCTGAACACCAGGAAAGCAGAGGAAGAAGCAGAGAAGGCTGCTGCAAAAGAAAAGACTGTGGCCCTAAAAGTCAGTTACTCCAGAAAGGGCAAGGGTGCGATGTCTTACCGTGCGAGGAATAAGGAAGAGGAGGAGGACTCTGAACCATGCTCCTCCGGCTCAGAGCTGTCGGAGGAGGATTTCTCCCTCATCACCCGAGAGTTCAAGAAGTTCCTCAAGATGAGGAATCAAAGAAAGAAAGACAGCTCCTCCTCCAGGCATCAGAAGAAAAACTATTCTTCTGACAGGTATGCATCTAAACCTAACAAACAACGCTCTTCTGACATTATTTGCTTTGGATGCAATAAGCCAGGACACGTCGTGGCCGACTGCTATCAAAGCAAAAGAGAAAAAGGGAAAGGAGAGGATCTCAAATCCTCTAGAGACAAGAAGAAGGAGCGGAGCTACATCGCCAAACGGCCAAAGACACTGAGTGAGTCTGACTCCTCAGACTCTAGTGATGATGAGGAAGCCTACTTCGGGCTGGTGGGTCGCTCGGACTCAGACGGAGAATGCCCCCCATTTACTGGGAAGGTAAAAGCTCACACCCCTCTCTCCGACTCCGACTCTGATCCTGAGTCTCAGGATGATGAACCTGAGGATGGCCCCTCGGCCCGTGAAGCTGAGCTCCTCGAGAAGTATGAGCTTCTGCTCAACACTTTCGATGAGTGCCGTAAGAGACTGAAGGCTGAGAAGAAGGAAGTAAAATTTCTTAAGGGTGAGTGTGTATCCCTAAGGGAAGAGGTCACTAGCTTGATTTCTCTCCGACAGGAGCACCTTGACCTGACTTCAAAGCATTCAGAGTCTTTGAAGCTCCTTGATCTTAAGCAGGAGGAAGTCGACAAGTTGGAAGAACTACTTGAGGCAGAAAGGAAGATCGTCAAGAGCTTCTCCATGCCAAAAACAGTTCTTCCAGTTGTTGATACCTTCTCTGCTCAGGCCAAGGGAGCTAGCTTGGGACATGTAGGGGTAGCTGGTTCCTCCTCCAGGAGAAACAGGAACCAGAGGAAGAATAAGGCCGCCAAGAAGGCCTCTGCTGATGAAAAGGGAAAGGCTCCGCTTAGTCCTGTTGCGTTCAGAAAGCCTGGCTTTCCTTGCAACCAACATGACTTTGAGTCAACATATGACCATCATTTCCGGCCCTCGGTTGCAAAGCCAAAGAGCCGATATGACGGTTGGACCTATCCCCGGAACTTCGGTGAGAGTGCCTTCAAGGCACCTTATGAGGAAATCCACATGAGAAATTATGGTCCGTTCTCTAGCGGCCATAATGGAAAGCAGGCACCAAAAGCCAAGCCTGTTATACAGAAGGTGACGAAGTCATGTGACTGTTGTCACCATGAGGGCTCCTCCTCCAGACCCAAGGCCCCAGCTGTACCCACCGTTCCCAGGGTAAGGCAGGAGCCTAGGAAGAGGTACAACAGATTCGACTGTTGGTGCTGTGGCAAAGTTGGTCACTTTGCCGTGGATTGTTGGTTTAATCCTAGGCATTACGAGACTCCCCATGTTAGCAATGCGAGGCCGACCACTCGTAGGGTTAACCAACCGAGGGGGAGTGTGCTAACCAGGAATCTAGGACCCAAGTTCGATTGGGTTCCTAAGGCAAATTAATTTTGTTTTACAGGAATGTCCAAAGGCCACCAAAACGCCGATCTGGTATTTGGACAGTGGATGCTCCCGGCATATGACCGGGACAAGAAGCCTGCTGCGTGATTACACTCCAGTCGAGAATGGACCCAAAGTCATCTTTGGAGGGTCAGATCGAGGAGTCACCAGAGGTTACGGTATGATTTCCAACGGTATAATCTCTATTACCGACGTGGCTTATGTTGAAGGGTTAAACCATAACCTGATCAGTGTAAGTCAGTTATGTGATAAAGGTTATGACGTTAAGTTCTGCAAGGATAAATGTCTGATAATTTCACGTACCTCTTCTGAAACGGTATTATTAGGCATTAGGAGCAGAAATATCTTCTGTTTAGATTTTCTCAGTTTAGATTCATCTACCCCCGTATGCCTTGTGGCAACAGGCAGTGCATCTCTTTGTGAACAATGGCACAAGAGATTGGCACATGTTAATTTCAAGACAATTAGTATGCTGTTTTCTAAGAACTTGGTAAGGGATGCTCCCAGTATCAAGTGCATCAAAGATAACCCCTGTCCTGCATGCCAGATGGGCAAACAGACTCGGGCTACCTTTAAGAGCATCGCAGACAAAGACTCTTCCCGATGTCTTTACCTTTTACATATGGACTTGTTTGGTCCAATGCAAGTTCATAGCTTGGGAGGCAAGTCCTATACGCTAGTGATAGTTGATGATCATTCTCGTTTTACATGGGTGTTCTTTTTGAAACGAAAGTCAGATACGTTTGACATCTTCACTAATTTTGTCAAGCAGGTTCAGAACGAATTTAACTGCTCCGTGGTCAAAATCAGAAGTGACCATGGAACAGAATTCGAATCTGGTGCTATGACAGAATTTTGTGAAGAACAAGGTATCTTTCATGAGTTTTCCTCCCCGCGCACTCCTCAGCAAAATGGAGTTGTGGAGAGGAGAAATAGAACTCTCATTGAAGCCTGCACGACAGTGTTGAAAGACGCTTCTCTCCCGGAATACTTCTGGGCAGAGGCTGTCAATACAGCTTGTCATGTACAAAACCGAGCATTGATCAACAAGCATCATCGTAAGACGCCTTACGAACTACTGAAAGGCAGGAAACCAACCATGTCCTACTTAAGGATTTTTGGTTGCAGATGCTATGTACTGAATAATGGGAAGTACCCGCGTATTAAATTCGGTGAAAAATGCTTCGAAGGCATATTCATGGGCTATAGTTCCCATAGTCGGGCATATAGGGTCTTCAATAAGAAAACCCTAGTGGTAGAAGAATCAATAAATGTTGTATTTGATGAAGGAAGTTTGCTTAACAGCAATTCTTCCAGTAGTATTCTTGAAGATTCAGGTGCTCGACTTGAACAGCTGAGTCTGGATGAGACCGCTAAAGATGACGCTCCTCAGTATGTCAAAGTTTCTACCTCCACGTCATCTGAAACTGTTGAAGATCAAAATGGAACAAATATCTTAGAAGAAGGAGAAGCCCAAGAAGTAGTCGAAGCTCCAGACGCCAGACTTCTTGAGCTCCGGCACGTGAGGGATCATCCTAGAGATCAGATCATCGGAGATCCTCGTGTCGGTGTCAGAACTCAAAGAGGTACTATTAACGAAGTATTGCATCTTAGCTTCCTGTCACAGGTTGAGCCAAAGAAGTTCGACGAGGCGAACAAGGATGCGGCATGGATTCTGGCCATGCAAGAGGAACTACATCAATTCGAACGTTGCAATGTTTGGACGCTGGCTCCCAGACCATACAAGCAGAATGTGATTGGCACGAAGTGGATCTTCAGAAACAAGCTGGATGAACATGGTGTCATCGTAAAGAACAAGGCCAGGCTGGTGGCTCAAGGTTACAGACAGGAGGAAGGGATTGACTTCGACCAGACCTTCGCACCAGTAGCAAGGCTCGAGGCAATCAGGTTGTTTCTGGCGTATGCTTCACACAAAGGATTCACCGTCTATCAAATGGATGTGAAATCGGCATTCCTGAACGGAGACCTGAAAAAGGAAGTATACGTCGCTCAACACCCAGGTTTTGTCGATCCTACTTATCCCAATCATGTTTATTTTCTTAATAAGGCCTTATATGGGTTGAAACAAGCTCCACGAGCTTGGTATGAGACTTTATCTAGTTTTCTTCTTGAGAACAAGTTCTCCAGAGGTAAAATAGATAAAACATTGTTTCTCAGGGAAGTCAAAGGAAAGATTTTGCTGGTGCAAATCTATGTCGATGACATAATATTCGGCTCAACGGACAACAATCTTTGCAAAAAGTTTTCTAAACTTATGCAAGGAAAGTTTGAAAAGAACAGTATGGGAGAGCTCAAGTATTTCTTAGGACTTCAAGTGAAACAGTCTGAGGATGGAATCTTCATCTCTCAGACGAAGTTCACAAATGAACTCCTTAAGAAATTCGGAATGGAGAGTGCAACCTCTATGAGGACTCCAATGGGATCCACCTTGTCTCTGGATAAGGATGAGAAAGGTAAACCTTTCGATGAAACCAAATACAGAAGCATCATTGGATCCTTGCTCTACCTTACTGCCAGTAGACCGGATATTATGTTCTCCACATGTGTCTGTGCCCGATATCAGGTGAACACTAAGGAATCTCACTATGTCGCTGCAAAGCGAATTCTAAGATACCTTAAAGGTACTCCTAATCTTGGCTTGTGGTACCCGAGAAACAATGATGTCGAGCTAATAGGCTTTTCAGATGCTGATTTTGTAGGGAGCAGGGATGACAGGAAAAGCACCTCCGGGACGTGTCAATTCCTCGGCAGGAGGCTTATCTCATGGAACAGCAAGAAACAGAATTGTGTTGCAACCTCCACAGCAGAGTCAGAGTACATCTCGGCAGGAAGCTGTTGCGCACAACTTCTATGGATCAGAAACCAGTTAGCCGACTACGACCTTCAGTTCAAGGAAGTACCCATGTACTGCGACTCCTCCAGTGCAATTGTCATTGCCAACAATCCTGTATCGCACAGCAGAACGAAGCATATTGAAGTGCGCTACCACTTCATTCGGGAGCACGTGGAAAACAAGGACATCTCTCTCTGTTATGTCCCCACGGACAAGCAGATTGCTGATATATTCACAAAGCCCTTAGACGAGGCCAAGTTCAATCTTTTCAAGACTGAATTGGGGATGCTCAATTATGAGGAATGAAGACTACAGAAGCTCCAGGCTCGTGCATGATCTGAGGGGGAGCAAGGAACTCCAGCGTGAGTACAGATGCAAGAACTGAGGGGGAGCAAAGGGCCAAATGCTACAGACCCCGATTTGCAGAAGCCGAAAAGGGGGAGATTACCCTCTCGGCTAAGGCTAAGGTGGCTCCAAACTTGCTCCCAAGAAATTGGTATTGGTAAGGGATAACTCACTCAACTCAATTTTAAGTTTATGGTTTTCATTCCCGTTTGCTTTATTCACCTTAGCTTGTAGGGTTTAGGCTTCTTCAAATAGGGGGAGATTGTTGGGTATTGTATCCACAATGTACCTGATTTGAAGAAGCCCCTGGACAAGCTAAGGTCAATAGACTATGTATTTGATAAAATCTTTCTAGTTGTGCTTGCAGTTTTTCCACGCTAAGTGCACACCAATGTCAGGGTGCAGTAGGTCAATATACACGGGTCTGCACGACGTAATCCCTCGTTGAGCAGATCAGTGTGTTGGCCTACGTGTATTCTCTCTATTGGAGTGCACTTATTTTCAAGCACAGGGCTGTAAATATGCAGGAGCAGACAAGGAGCAAGGATGGGTCAAGGAGCACCTCATAGGTGGAAAGACGAAAATTCGTCTAAGTTTAAATCGACGAGAATCACCAAGTGATTCTCGCCGATTCGTCGAGAATCAGAAGTTGATTCTCGCCGAACTCGACCCAGCCACTTCTAAGCAAGCACCTCTGCTTTTAAGTAAGAATCGACGAGAATCACCAAGTGATTCTCGCCGATTCGGCGAGAATCACTAGTGATTCTCGTCGAATCGTCGAGAATCACTGGTTGATTCTCGCCGTCTCGACCTGGCCTAAAGCAGTGCGTGCAACCAAGGCAAATTCGACGAGAATCATCTTTGATTCTCGCCGAATCATCGAGAATCACCTTTGATTCTCGGCGACTCGGCGAGAATCACTTTCGATTCTCACCAATTTTGACTTGGGCGTTTTTCTGGAACTTCCTGAACCGGATTCTGCCGCTGTTAAGATTCTGGACCGGGACTTAGGGATTCAGCTTGTGGGTCCCACAACGGTCATTTTGGAAAGCATCTACAGTATTTATATACGGGTATTTTGAACGGAATACCTAGACAGAAAGAAGCCGAGCAGAGCAAACCCTAAAATTGCGAAATAGCTCCGCCGCATCCGTCGCCGCTCGCGCTAGTCCGTCGCCGCTGCTGATCGCTTTTCTTCCCGATCTCCGGCGACAGAAGCTTAGCAAAGCTTTGAGTCTCACGTGTCTATCCAGAGATCTCTTGTCTCTCGATTTGTTGATCGGGAAAAACTTCCCCGTCCGAATCGATCGAGACGACCGATCCTCGTGTGACCGTTGGAAGACCAAGCTAGCTTCGCTACGAAGTTTGGATCTCCAAGTTCAGCACCCGCTCATCATCATAGCCGCCGATCCTGAAGCTAGCCGCCGCTCGTGTTGCCGCCGCCGGTTCCGGGGAGATCCTCTCCAAGAGAGACCAAGGTTGTTGACTCTTCGTTGACTTCACGAACACGTCGTCGAACGAAGAGGAACACCGTAGTCTCCAAACGAAGTTTGTATCTCGTGTACATTCAATATTTACTTTTGTTGTAAAGGAACGATTGTTCCGTGTTGTAAGGGTTGGGTGCAACCCGTTTTGTGGGAGTGTTGACTCTCACGTGTGGAAGGGTTCCTTCTGATAGTGCAGGGATTGGATTTCAATCCTGTTGGAGAAGAGACCGAGTCATCCCGTGTTGGGAGATAGGTCGAAGGGGGAAAGTGGATGTACCCAAGTCGGGGAACCACTATAAATTGCCTGTGTATTCTATGTGCTGTGCTTTTTATTTTTATTGTGCAGGTACATTCGTAAGTTCCGCAAAAGCGCTACACGTCACCTATTCCCCCCCCCCCCTCATAGGTGCACATAGCCGACACTAGGTGGACTTTCAGAAGGGTTCCGCCGCCGTGCTCGCTCCGTCGACCACCTCTTCTCCGACGATCGTCGCTGGCGCTGCAATCCCTGGCGCGTACCTAGCAGTCCGTGGTAAAGCAAGGTGCGGTCTTTCTCCTTCCCGATTTTCCGTGCGATGGAAAGATCGGTGTTCTCCCGCTCGTGTGGACCTCTGTAGAGACGTGGATATTATTTCACGTAGAACTCGCCACCAGCAAGAACACGAAGTTTGGAGCATCTCCGTTGAGTTGTGACTCAACGCCACCGAGGTAATTTTTGCCTAGTTATTTGTTAACTTCTTGATTCAACTATCATGGCCCGATCCCATTTCTTTTGGGTTTTCTTGATGTTTTATTCTTCCGCTGCGTGCACAAGTGTTGTGCCATCCTCATAGAGAAACCCAACAGTGGTATCAGTCGGAGGTTACGACCATGATTGTTGTATTGGAAGTTTTGTTATTCCAGTGCGTGTAGACCTAGGGATTTAGAAGTGTTCTAAATATCTAGATTTAGTCTTGGTACCCCTCCAAGAACGTCTGGAATTGCGTGGGAATTTCTAATTGTTAGAAATTGTAGTCTCCTTAGCAGTAACCATCGCTCGATTTTGTTTTGGATTTTGAATCCGACATAGAGAGATGAGCTTGTCTACTGCTTTAAGTTGAGTTGTCTTTGCCTTTGTCCAATCCATGTAAATCTGAGGATTTGGAAGTTTTCGGATGTTCAGATTTAGCCCTTCCTTCTATCAAATGTTGATGGTGTCAGGTTGTGCACATAAGAGATGCATGTGATTCTAGAAAATTGTTTTTCTTTGGATGTGCACATTGATCAAATGTTGATCATGGTTAACCGTTAACCTATAATCTAAATCCCTACATCAAATATTAAGTGTTCGGATGCCTTTCGATGGATGACACTCTTCCTGCCTCGATCGATGAAGTGTGGGCTTGCCAAAGCAAGGTGCATTAATCTATCTTGGTAAGGGTGCGAGCGGATAATTGTGATATCCCACTGTCGACATCGGGTCCATCTTAACTAGGTGACCTCAAAGGTTGAGTGCCTAGAGGCATAGGGTTGGCCTGCACCATATGATGGATGCGAATAAGGAGTTATTCACCAACCATACAAGAATTGCATGAGGATGCAATTGGCAAGCATTGCCTACCTAAATAACCGCATCGTGAGAGGAAAGCCAAAGCTGACTCATTGTGTTGGTGAAATACAGATCTTATCCACTAAGAGAGTAGCTCGCATGAACTCTCTGAATTGTTAGTGAGGGCTATCATTTCGAATAAAATAGTGGGAGTGTTTTAATTGAAGTCCAAATTAAAATAAATTGTATTTGAAATTTAGGTACTGATTTTATTCTGCATAAATTCTTGTAGAATTCCATGGCAAGTGTTTCACACTCCACTTTGTCTCTGAGAGCCATCCTTGAGAAGGATAAGCTCAGTGGGACAAATTACATGGACTGGTATAGGAACCTGAGAATTGTTCTCAGGCAAGAGCGAAAGCTCTATGTCTTGGAAGAAGAAGCCCCCGAGGTGTCGACCGGGAACTCTTCCCGTGCTGAGAAGGATACTTATAAGAAGTATACTGATGATGCTTTAGATGTCGAATGCCTTATGCTTGCCACTATGAACTCTGAGCTTCAGAAGCAACATGAGAGCATGGGGTGCAAGGAGATTGACGAGCATCTCAAGAAAATGTTTCAAGGGCAGGCTCGTCAAGAGAGGTTCGACATCACAAAAGCATTGTTTCAGTGCAAGATGGGAGTTCGAGACTCAGTAGGGACTCACGTACTTAAGATGATTGGGTATATAGAGAACCTTGAAAGGCTGGGTTTTCCTCTTGGTCAAGAGTTGGCCACAGATCTGATCCTGCAATCGTTGCCGGACAGTTATGAGCAGTTCGTCTTGAACTACAACATGAATGAAATAGACAAGACACTGCCCGAACTCCTAGGCATGTTGAGAACTGCTGAAATCAATATGAAGAAGGCCAAGCCTGCCAGCCCCATACTGATGGTGCATAAGGGCAAGGGCAAGGCCAAGGCTCTAAGAAGACGAAGGTGGGACCTAAGTCATATCTTGAGCCCAAGTCTTCTGCACTGATGAAAAAGAAAAGCACGGTGAAGGAAGGGAAATGCCACCACTGTGGCAAGGCTGGTCATTGGAGGAGGAACTGTCCTTCGTACATTGAAGGTCTGCAGAAAATGAAGGGAGGTTTGACTTCCGCTTCAAATATTCACGTTATAGAGATAAACCTTTCTGCTCCTTCATCTTGGGTATAGGATACCGGATATGGTTCTCACATTTGTACAAATGTGCAGGAACTGGGAAGGAGAAGATTGCTGAGTAAAGGGGAGGTGGACCTCCGCGTCGGCAATGGAGCAAGAGTTGCTGCTGTAGCCGTAGAGGTTTACCGTCTTTCTTTGCCCAGTGGGCTTGTAATAGAACTAGATAATTGTTATTTTGTTCCTGCCATAACTAGAAACATTATATCTATTTCATGCTTGGACATGATTGGATTTTCTTTTATAATTAAGAACAACTGTTGTTCTATATTTAAGAATGATGTTTGTTATGCTGTAGCCCAATTGTTTAATGGTCTTTATGTTTTGAACTTGGAGCATCTGATCTGTAATGTTGAAAATAATAAAAGACTAAGAACAAATGACTTGAACCCTACATTTCTCTGGCATTGTCGTTTGGGCCATATCAACGAGAAGCGCATATCCAAACTCCATAGAGATGGACTTTTGGACTCATTTGATTATGAATCATTTGAGCGATGCGAATCTTGTTTGTTAGGCAAGATAACTAAAGCTCCTTTCACTGGTTATACTGAGAGGGCTGAGGATCTCTTGGGTGTTGTACATAGTGATGTATGCGGACCCATGAGTTCCATGGCTAGAGGTGGGTATTTCTACGTTGTTACATTTACTGATGATTTCAGTAGATACGGATATGTGTATCTTATGAAGTGCAAATCCGAGACCTTTGAAAAGTTCAAAGAGTTCAAGAATAAAGTAGAAAACCAGTTGGGTAAAAGGGTTAAAGCACTCCGATCTGATCGAGGTGGCGAATACCTGAGTCATGAGTTCCGTGATCATCTGAAAGAGTGTGGTATTGTATCACAGCTCACTCCACCTAGAACACCACAACATAATGGTGTGTTTGAGAGGAGAAATCGTACTCTGTTACACATGGTACGTTCGATGATGAGTCATGCAGACTTGCCTATTTCCTTTTGGGGTTTTGCTTTAGAGACTGCTGCAATGACATTGAATCGCGCTCCAACGAAAACGGTTCTGAAGACACCATATGAGATATGGACTGGGAAGCGTCCTAGTATGTCGTTCATTAAAATTTGGGGCTGTGAGGCATACGTGAGACTTCAAATGCCTGACAAGCTGGAACCCAAATCAGATAAATGTTATCTGGTGGGATATCCTAAGGAAACGAAAGGGTATTACTTTTACCTACCGTCTGAGGGCAAAGTGTTTGTCGCAAGCACTGGTGTCTTCTTGGAGAAAGAGTTTTTATCAAGAAAGACTGAAAAGGTAGAGCTTGAAGAAGTTCAAGAACCACCTGTAGTGAATGAACCGAAATTGGATTCTGAGACAGGACTGCAAGATGTTGTAGCTAGAGAACCTGCTCAGGGAACACAAGTCCTACGTAGATCTGGTAGACCGAGGTTTGAGCCTGAGAGATATGGATTTCTCGTGTCTCAAATAGGTAATGTGTTGCTTATGGATCATCATGATGAGCCAGCAACCTACCAAGAGGCTATGAATGGACCGGACTCCGACAAATGGCTTGAGGCTATGAAATCCGAAATGGATTCCATGTATGCAAACCAAGTTTGGAACTTGGTGGAACCACCTGAAGGGGTACGACCCATAGGGTGCAAGTGGGTCTTCAAGAAGAAGACCGACATGGATGGGAATGTACAGACATTCAAAGGGCGACTGATGGCTAAGGGTTTCAAGCAAATTCATGGTATTGACTATGATTAGACCTTTTCCCCTGTTGTCATGGTAAAGTCCATAAGGATATTGCTTGCTGTTGCTACGTATTATGACTACGAGATCTGGCAGATGGATGTCAAAACGGCTTTCCTTAATGGAAACCTCCTTGAGGAAGTGTATATGACACAACCCGAGGGTTTTGTATCCCCAGATGAAGCCACTAAAATATGCAAGCTGAATAAGTCCATCTATGGACTGAAACAGGCCTCTCGAAGTTGGAATCTTCGTTTTGATGAGAAAATCAAAGAGTTTGGTTTCATCAAGAATGAAGATGAGCCTTGTGTTTACAAGCGAATCAGTGGGAGCATTGTTGTCTTCCTGATATTGTATGTAGATGACATACTGTTGATTGGGAATGACATTCCTACCCTGAAAGTTGTTAAGAACAACCTAGGGAACTGCTTTTCAATGAAGGATTTGGGTGAAGCGACTTACATACTCGGTATTAAGATTTATAGAGATAGATCAAAGAAGTTGCTGGGTTTGACCCAGAGTACGTACATCGAAAAGGTGTTGAAGCGGTTCAACATGCTTGAGTCCAAGAAAGGATTTTTTCCCATGTCTCATGGTGTGAATCTCTCTAAGGACCAGTGTCCAAAGTCTTGTGAAGATAAGGACCGCATGAAGTTGATTCCATATGCTTCGGCAATTGGATCAATCATGTATGCGATGCTATGTACTCGACCCGATGTCTCCTTTGCTTTGAGCATGACTAGCAGGTATCAGTCAGACCCCGGTGAGTGTCACTGGATTGCAGTCAAGAATGTCCTGAAGTACTTGAGAAGGACTAAGGATGTGTTCTTGGTGTATGGTGGAGAGGAAGAGCTCGTTGTAAGTGGTTACACGGATGCTAGCTTCCAAACTGATAGAGATGACTCCAAGTCTCAGTCAGGTTTGTGTTTTGCCTGAATGGAGGAGCTGTGAGCTGGAAGAGTTCCAAGCAAGAGATAGTTGCTGATTCTACAACAGAGGCCGAGTATATCGCCGCAGCTAATGCGCCGAAGGAGGCTGTATGGATTAGGAAATTCATCGGCGAGCTTGATGTAGTTCCTAGCATTGTTGGTCCCGTAGTTCTCTAATGTGATAACAATGGTGCAATTGCACAATCTAAGGAACCTAGATCCCATCAGCGCTCCAAGCATATACTTCGGCGGTTTCATCTTATTCATGAGATTGTCGAACGAGGAGATGTAAACATTTGCAGAGTGCCGACTGAGGAGAATATTGCGGATCCACTGACAAAGCCTCTCGCGCAGAGAAAGCATGATGGTCATACTAGATCGATGGGTATACGATACCTAAATGATCAACTCTAGCGAGAATCTTGTGGATTGCATGTAAACATATATTTTGTTGGCTATTTGTTCATATGATGAACATTGTACCTAGTTTTTCTTTTACAATTAATGGCAAGTTCTTTTATTATGAATTTTTCTATATGATAGTTAAATGTTAACATAATAGATACCCTTAGAATGTTCGCTTCCATGGGACATCAAGTACGTGACTTGAATGTGAGAGCCTATGATTTATTTGAAGCTTCATTCTTAAAAGGTCCCTGGTCGAGTATCGTCATAGAAGCTAAGGGTGATGATGGTACATAAAGACTAGCACGTGTGTTGACTGATGACCGGTTCTCACATGTCATGATATTGTGATATCAAGTCATCACGTGGGTACTTGTTAGTGAACAAGTTGTACTGGACAGACCCAACCTGAGACTACTCTGTGCATTGTCATCCAATCGTGTCACGAGTAGGTCTCAATTGACAATGGTGTTGTGGTCCTTTGACCTGAAGTCACAGCATTCATCAAGTGAGGAAGAGCGTGCTTTGATGTCATCTAAAGTCTTCCTTGAGAAAGGTTGATGATAAGGGTGGTTGTTGGGCATGTTACGAATCATTTGGGTGTTTGTGTGTGAGCAGATATGGGATTTGTCCTCCTGTATGACATGAGTTGCATCCATGGGCCCCTTGATGGAACTGGACTGAGAAATACATGGCCATGCTTGGTTGAGTCAATATGTGATATTGGACTCACCATTCTCTGGAAGTCCGTCCTGGATCAAGAAACTTGGATTGAGCTATTACGAGGGTGACACGGTACATGCCTCTAGTTCTTTCCGGATGTAAGGGACAAAGGGACAAAGACAACGTTGATACATTGGTCATAAAGGCTTATGAGTTATAAACTCTTATTGCTTGGGGAGCAATGATGCATTGCTAGATGCCGCTCATTGTTTGTGAGGTTTTTGGTTTGATACTTTCAAGATCAAGTGGGAGTCTGTTGGAGTTACCATGGTGATCTGGAAGTGGTCAAACATGTAATCTCACTGCCAACGCGATATGAGCCTGCAGGGTCGCACATAAGAGGTGTGGAGAAGTTGGATGATTGACTGTGTTGGTAAAGGTTACCAATCACCGACCTTAATGGGGTTATGGGCAAAGTGTTGCCTTAAAGAATCATCGGGTTGGGCAAATGTTGCCTTGAAGGACTGGTAGGAATAGTCGACCGAGGGTCGACGAGAATCGTCGAGAATGGTTCTCTGATTTTCGTCGATCGACGAGAATCGTCGAGAATGGTTCTCTGATTCTCGCCGATCGACGAGAATCGTTACTATGATTCTCGACGATTGACGAGAATCGTCGACCGCAGGTCGACGGTCGACGAGTATAGTCCACCCCGCGTTCGGCGAGAATCGTCGAGTATTGTACTCTGATTCTCGCCGATCCTAGGTGTTACTCGCCGACTAATTCTCGCCGAATCTGCTTGATGATTCTCGCCGATTATCGCCGATTCTCGCCGATCGTCGCCGATTCTCGCCGACTGATACTCGCCGATTCTGGGACCCTATTTTTCTGGGTGGTCTGCGGATAGCGATAAACCTAAGTCTATTTATGCCTTCGGTATAAAAAGGGACACTTAGGGTTTTCGGGTATTATGCTTTAAGCTTTTTGGCAGCCGATCGAATCGAAATCGACGGAAGTGTTCCGCTCGCCGTTCGTTCGCTCTGCCGATCCCGAATCCCGCCGACGGAAGGGTTCTGCCGCCGTGCTCGCTCCGTCGACCACCTCTTCTCCGGCGATCGTCGCTGGCGCTGTAATCCCTGGCGCGGACCTAGCAGTCCGTGGGAAAGCAAGGTGCGGTCTTTCTCCTTCCCGATTTTCCGTGCGACGGAAAGATCGTTGTTCTCCCGCTCGTGTGGACCTCTGTAGAGACGTGGATATTATTTCACGTAGAACTCGCCACCAGCAAGAACACGAAGTTTGGAGCATCTCCGTTGAGTTGTGACTCAACGCCACCGAGGTAATTTTTGCCTAGTTATTTGTTAACTTCTTGATTCAACTATCATGGCCCGATCCCATTTCTTTTGGATTTTCTTGATGTTTTATTCTTCCGCTGCGTGCACAAGTGTTGTGCCATCCTCATAGAGAAACCCAACATTTATGTGTCCAAGTACCGTACATGTGCATTGGTGAAGGCGGAATGCCAGAAGCCCGGAGGTTTCTTGAAGTCCCTACCTATCCCAGAATGGAAATTCGACGACATATCTATGGATTTTGTGCATGGTTTGCTGAAGTCACAGAAGGGAAACGACGCCATATGGGTGGTCGTAGATAGGTTGACAAAGATGTCACACTTCATCCCGATCAGGAAGGAAGATCCGGTAGAAAAGTTAGTCAAACTCTATGTGGAGAATATTGTACGATTGCTTGGTGTACCCCGCAGTATTGTCAGTGATTGAGATGGACGCTTCACGTCGAATGACTGGAGGTTGGTGTATAGTCTGTTGGGTACTAAGCTAAAGTTCAGCACAACCTTTCACCCGCAGACGGATGACCAGACCGAGAGGGTCAACCGGACGTTGGAGGACATGCTTCGCATGTGCGTCCTAGATTTTGGAAAGCAGTGGGGAGATCACCTATATATGGTGGAGTTTGTATACAACAACAGCTTTCAGGTGAGTATTGTTGGAATGGCGCCTTTCAAGGCCTTGTACGGGAGAAAGTGTCGCACGTCGTTGTCTTAGTTGGAGACGGGCGAGTCGAAGCTTTACAAACGTCAAGCGGTGGAAGATGCCAATTCAGTGATATGGACAATCCAAGAATGGTTTCATGCTCTGTTAAGGCCGGGAATAGGAGAGTTAATCCTTCATTTCTCTCCAAGGCTTTCTCTTTCCAAGGTGTTAGAGAGAGGAGGAAGAAGAAGGAGGATTCCGGCCGCCAGCGGAGCATCGGAGCACCGTTTCGAGATCTGAGAGCGGATCCGTGGAGGAAAGTTCGTTGAAAAGATTTCCATCCATGTAGTTTTTCCATGGCGCAAAAACGGACTACAAGGATAACGATTCTCTACTTGAGCATGTGAAGCTCTTTCTTTCTGCATAGGGAATCCCGCTCCCGCGAGTGTGCGATGAGTGTGTGGTGTTCCTTGGGGTTGAAGTGAATAGTCCCCCTTGTATTGCATATAGAGTCTGGAATCGTAAGTACAGACATATGCATTGTGTGTGAAGCCTACCCGGACATGTTGGCCTGGATCGGTGATGTTGCATTTGTCTAGTTGCCGGAGAAGACTCCGTGCTTTGGGTTTTCGGGTTTCTACGCGGTAGATTGCAGCAGGGATCCTTGGAGGTTAGTTTCAAGGCGCACCCGAAAAACTGGGCGGAATCGTTGTTCTGCTAACTTGGCGGTCAGGGAACCGGCCTTGAACATAACTGGGTTATGTGATTGTGTGGAAAATTTTGGGATCCGAGAGAAGCTTGGCCCGCGCGTAGGACTTAAATTGACTAGGCGGCGTGAGCAACGGGCAAGTGGAATCGGACCCGGGCTATGTGGTTCGGTGCGAGAGACCCGAAAAGGGGACTGGCCGTTGGCATAGTTGGGAGCCTTAGACGGTGGTCAGAAAGGATAAATGCTCACGTGGTTGCCATCTTTGGGATGGTAGTGAAGACGTTGAAGTGTCAGGATTCACCGTTAATGTGCCCTGAGTGCACGGGGTGTTTGGCCGTGCGAGCCTACACCTGTTGCGTAGTATAATTGCGCTTTATTGTTTTATTGGGCTAATGATATGCAGGGAAAGAGCACCGCCGTCCCGAGTAAGGGGCGGGGTCCTTATAATTTGGTCGGCTTTTGACTGACCGTTGCTTTGTTTGCCACCGTGTGGTGGAATGTACTTGCAGGTGCTGTGGAGCCAAGTACCAAATAGCGGGCTGGAGCCCATGTTGCAGTGCTGGCCCTAGAAGGCCAAAGCGAATAGTTGTACTTTACTTTTGTCATGTGTGGCCGGCCTGCGAGCCGATGTATGGAAAACACTATTTATTAAGTGAACTATTATAAGGCCATAAGGCCATGTACCCTTTCAGTGTGTTTGGGTTTCTTTCCAGTTGTGTGGTTGTGGACATTCATGATTATTGGATTTAAGTTTTGGGTTCTTTCAACTTTTAAAAGCTTCCGCTAGAATGCTCTGTGTAGGACGAGTAGTCTTAATTGGATAGTTTGAATATTCTTATGTAACCCTTCCAACTGTATGTGGTATATGGCGTCGGGTTCCAGCTGGACCTTCTGTTATATGACACGCGACGGATGGGGGTGTTACACAATAAACTACAATGCTCCGTCACATTCACTCCTACTTCTTGTTCTTTTCAGGATCCGGACTCCCAACGGACGATTGCTACTAGGACTGAGAGCGGTGGCCTCTACTTCCTCGATAACGTCTCTACTCTATCCGCCTTCTCCTCCTCCTCTACAGATCTTCTCCAATGGCATCTTCGCCTTGGTCATGCTCCTCCCCGACTTCTTCACCAACTTCTGCCCCACCTCCCTCCGCATCATCCTCCTCTTAATTGTGACGCATGTCAACTTGGCAAGCATCACCGCTCCTCCTTTCCTCCCAAGCAAGATCGTGGTTCTACCCGTCTGTTTGATCTTGTTCACTCCGACATCTGTGGTCCTTCTCCTACCCTTACCGTTGGTCAGGATAGTTCCTATTTTGTTACTTTCATTGATGACTTTTCTTGTTGTACTTGGGTATATCTCTTACGCGACCGCTCTGAACAATTTGATGTATGGACATCCTTTTATCATTCCATTCAAACTCAGCTTGATGTCTCTATTAAAATCTTACTGTACAAACCCATGTCTGGCGAGCAAGCCCGCCAGGAACCAGACAGATCGGGCTAAAGGCAGTAGGCGAGCTCGACAGTAGAGAAGGCGAGCCCAAGCTCGGTGATCGTCGACCAGAGATCGGCATTCGACGACCGGAGATCAGTATTTGCCGACCCCAAGCTCGGCATTCGCCGAGCTAGCCCCAGCTCGCGCCCTTGTAATGGAGCTCGGCAACAGCAGGCGAGCAGGACCCGCCAAGGCGACCAAGTCCCCCAGCTCGCCTGGATGCATGAGGTACTTTTTACTGTTTTTCCCCTGCTGGTCTGCCTATAGCCCTTCAAAACAGCGGAGTTTGGCTGTTGGCAGACCCAACCAGGGGTGTTTTGGTAACTTCAGGTCAGTTCTGTTTTGTTATTGGCAGTTCAGATTCTAAAAACTATAAATAGGACCCAAGGGGTACCCCAGAAGGCATGCTTCATGTGTCTTCCTGCTCCAGCATCCAAGTGCTTTCTGAGGGTACCTTAGCTCGACTTCTGGCTAAGGAGGGGAAGCGCTCTGAGATCTTCCGGGTGTGTGGTGGGACCTCCCCCGCCGAGCCCTTGGGTCGGTCTTACCTTGTCTTCTTTGTTGTTTTGCTTGTAGAAGCGAAGTAGGAGCGAGACCACCCCCTTCCCCAAGGGTCGAACTCCATAGGAGACCGAGATTTCGGTTTCAACATTTTGGTGCGGTGAGCGTGGAGCGTGGTCAGTACAGAAAATCTTCAGCGAGCTCGATGACAGGAGGACAGGGATCTGACAGGCCGAACTCGCCGCCCCCCTCCCCCGCCTCTCGACACGGTGGGGATGTTTGAAGATTTCATGAATGAGGTGCCGACTCTTGTCAAGTTCGCACTCGGCACGCGGGCCGAGTGCTCGACTCCAGCAGTCAATATCGCGGCCGCCCCATCCTTGGGCGAGGATGCTCCCGGCAGGCGAGATGGGAAGGAAGTGGCCGAGGAAGGCCGGGGGTGCGAGCTCCTCAGGCGCGAGCTCTTCCCTGGCTCGGCAGGCCGAGGCCGGTTTGGCGAGCTGGGCTCGCGAGACTCGCCAGCTCTCCCAGCAGGGGGAGGAAGCCCTTTCAGCGAGCTGGTCTCTTCAGCTCCAGTTCCAGATGGGTTCAGGGAACCCGAGATGTCCTACTACACCGGGAAGGGAGACCCGATCCAGCATGTTCAATGGTTCGAGGATGTGGTCTCCATCCGGCAGATGTCGGATGGGTTCAAGTGCCGGCTTTTCGCTATCACCCTCAGGGAGAAGGCAAGGGAGTGATTCCATCAGCTACCGACCAGCTCCATCTACTGCTTTGAGGACCTGCGTCGGGGGTTCATGTTGAGGTTCACTACCTCGAAGAAGAGGAAGAAGGAGTCAGAATCCCTGTTCCACATCAAGCAGGGGGTAAATGAGACCCTGGGGAGCTACGTAGATCGGTTATAGGAGGAGGTCACTCAGGTCCAGGAGATGCCGAGCCATAGTCTGATGATGACCTTTACCTCTAGGATCTAGAAGAGACCTTTTCCACCCTGCGCAGATACAAGATGCGGTTGAATCCCCTAAAATGTGTTTTCGGGGCTAGCAGGGGAAAGTTCTTGGGGCACCTCCTCACCCCTACAGGGGTCGAGCCGAATCCTGACAAGGTCAAGGCTATCCTAAAGCTGGGGCCGCCAAGGAATACTAAGGAGGTCCAGCGACTGACGGGGAAGCTGGCAGGGTTGAGTAGGTTCCTCTCCCGGGTAAGGGAGAAGTGCTCCCCCCTCTTTAAAACAATAAGGGGCGGGCAAAGGTTCGAATGGACCCAGGAGTGCGAAGATGCGTTCCAGGACCTCAAGATACAGTTGACTCAGGCCCCGCTGCTCCAATAGCCGAAGGAGGGGGAGGACCTGTTTTTATATCTCGGGGTCGGGGCGGAGGCCTTGAGCTCCGTCCTAGTTCGTGAAGAGGGGAAGAAACAGCTCCCCATTTATTACGTGAGCCGGGTCCTGAGGAAGGACGAGCTCCGATACCCGATTTTGGAGAAGCTGGCTTTCGCCCTGATCATCTCAGCCCGGAGGTTGCGGCCTTACTTCCAGGCACACTCGATCCGAGTGGTGACTGACCATCCCCTCTGCAACATCTTTGAGGGGGTGGAGCATTCAGGCAGACTGGCCAAGTGGTCGGTGGAGTTAACCGAATTCGACGTCTCCTTCATTCCACGTCTCTCGATCAAGGCTCAAGCGATGGCCGACTTCCTGGTTGATTACAAAATTGAAGTGGTAGAGGAAGAACTCACCCGTTCGACTCCTTGGAAGGTGAAGGTAGATGGCGCCTCAGGAAGACGCTCCCTATGAGTGGAGGTGATCTTGGAGAGCCCTCAAGGAACTAGAATTGAGCAAACGGTGGTGGTGCACTTCCCCGTTACGAACAAGCAAGCCGAGTATGAAGCCATGATAGCAGGGCTGCGCCTGGCCAGAGAGCTGGGGGTGTTGTACGTGGAGGTCCTCACCGACTCCATGGTGGTAGCTTCCCAGATCAACGGGGAGTTTGAGGCGAGGGAGCCTACCCTACGGTTATACTTAGCCAAAGTGAAGGGGGTCATAGGCACTTTCCAAACCTTCTCCATCCGACACGTGCCCAGGGAAGAAAATGAATAGGTCGACCAACTAGCAAAGCATGGTCCCCAGGTGGGGGGTACCATCACCGAGCTATTTCGCCCCTCCATCGAAGAGGGGGAGCTCATGCAGATTGATCAACATGCTTCATGGATGGACCCAGTTGTAGCTTTCCTTTCCATAGGAGAATATCCGGAGGGGGCAGATAAGAAGAGGCTAAGGCATAAGTCGGCGTACTACCTCATCCAGGACGGGCAGCTGTACAGGAAGACACTCTCGGGGATGTTGGCCCGTTGCGTGGCCGAGGAGGAGGTACAGAGGATCTTGGAGGAAGTCCACTCCGGAGAGTGTGGGAGCCACTCCGGGAGTCAGACCCTAGAAGGAAGAATAATCAGGCAGGGGTACTTCTGGCCCACCCTAGGCCAAGACGCCACGGAATTCGCAAGAAGATGCCATAAGTGCCAGCTGTTTGGCCCCCTCCAGCTTCAGCCGGCCCAGAGACTCAAAAGTATCACGGCTCCCTGGCCCTTCGCCATTTGGGAGATGGATTTGGTTGGGTCGTTCCCCCAGGCCAGCGGGCAGAGGAGGTTCCTCCTAGTGATGATCGATTACTTCTCCAAGTGGTTGGAAGTGAAGGCGCTGGCCAAGGTGACCTCCCAGGTAGTCAGGAACTTTGTTTGGGGGGAGATCGACTGCCGCCATGGGTTGCCCCAAGCCATTGTCACGGACAACGGGCCCCAGTTCGTTAGTGCCGAGTTCACTAGCTTCTGCGAGCAGCTTGGAATCGACCTCAGGTTCGCCTCGGTCCATCACCCCAGGAGCAACGGGTAGGTGGAGGCCGCAAACAGGATCATCGTCAACCTCCTCAAGAAGAAGGTGGAGAATTTGAAGGGGAGCTGGGTGGAGCAGCTTCCCGCGGTTCTTTGGGCCCTAAGAACCACCCCCAACACGGCTACCGGGGAGACTCCCTTCAAGCTCTCTCATGGGTGCGAGGTGGTGCTCCCCGTGGAGTTTGAAGTTCAAACGCCTGGAGTTGTAGCGGCCAAGAAAGGTAGGGAAGAATGGCAGGCCGAGAACGAGGAAGTGTTATCGCTCTCCCTCGATATGGTGGAAGAGCTGAGGGACTTCTCCACCCTCCGATAAGAAGAGATAAAAAGGAGAATGGCCAAGTACTTCGACAAGCATATCAGGGTCAAGCAGTTCGTGGAAGGGGACTTGGTGCTGAAGAAGGTGGATACAACAGGGAGGTCGGCATCCGTAGGGAAGATCAACCCTAGCTGGGAAGGACCGTTTATTGTAAAGGAGGCTCTAAAATCGGGAGGATATCGACTCCAAAATATAGAGGGCAAGACCCTGAGTCTCACTTGGAGTGGTGACGACTTAAACGTTTTTTCCCCTGAAACATGTAAGCAATACTTTGACTATAATAAATTTCTTCAACACTTCAGTATTGTCACAGCTAGCCTGCATGGAGAAATGGAATGTGTTTGTACCCCGAGCAGATCCCGCTGCCAGGCTCTCACCTAGCTGGTAGGGCAGGAAGTCACTCGGTGTCATCCTTGGCCTCGAGCAGATCTCGCTGTCAGGCTCTCACCTAGTTCATAGGGCTGGAAGTCACTCGATGGTATTGATATTGGACCCCGAGCAGATCCCGCTGTCAGGCTCTCACCTAACTGGTAGGGCAGGAAGTCACTCGGTGTCATCCTTGGCCTCGATCAGATCCCACTATCAGGCTCTCACCTAGCTGGCAGGGCTGGAAGTCACTCGATGGTATTGATAGTGGACCCCGAGCAGATCCCTCTGCCAGGCTCTCACCTAGCTGGCAGGGCAGGAAGTCACTTGGTGTCATCCTTGGCCTCGAGCAGATCCCGCTGTCAGGCTCTCACCTAGCTGGCGGGGCTGGAAGTCACTCGATGGTATTGATAGTGGACCCCGAACAGATCCCGTTGTCAGGCTCTCACCTAGCTGGCAAGGCAGGAAGTCACTCGGTGTCATCCTTTGCCTTGAGCAGATCCCGTTGTCAGGCTCTCACCTAGTTGGCAGGGCTGGAAGTCACTCGATGGTATTGATAGTGGACCCCGAGCAGATCCCGCTGGCAGGGCAGGAAGTCACTCAGTGTCATCCTTGGCCTTGAGCAGATCCCGCTATCAGGCTCTCACCTAGTGTTAGAAAGTAGTAAAAAGAGAGAACAAGCAGAATAACTTTTGAATAATTGAAATCTTATTATCCAAAAATGATGTCTATTACAAAGGTATGCCCTCCCTTATATAGAATGGAGGAGAGAAGAGAGAATACAAATAAGAGATGTGGGACTAAAAAATACAAGTTAAGCGGACTGTACAAGGTAAAACCGCACAAGCCGCGCGGTTAGACAGAAGGGCTAACCGCACGGCTTACCATCAGAGAAGCAGATAGGCCGCTGGTGAAGATCGCTAGACCGCCCGGTTAACAAGCCGACGAGTCAAGCCGCCAGACCGCGCGGTCTCCAACCCGCCAAGACAGGCCGCCCGGTCTCCAACTTTAACACTCCCCCTCAAGCTGGAGCATATATATCAACCATGCCCAGCTTGTCGCAAACATGCAGAAACGAGGCGGAAACTGGCTTGGTGAAGATGTCAGCCAGCTCTTTATCAGACGTGACAAAAGGAGTGCAAATCTGTTCTTTTAAAATCTCTTCACGAATGAAATGGCAGTCGACCTCAATGTGCTTGGTTCTTTCATGGAATACCGGATTTTTGGAGATGTATATGGCGGCCTTGTTATCACAGAACATAGGTAGAGGATGGTTGTACACCTCTCCTAAGTCTAGCATGAGAGCCCGCAGCCATTTTAATTCACAAGTGGTTGACGCCATACTGCGATACTCAGCTTCTGCACTGGACCTGGAGACAACAGACTGCTTCTTGCTCTTCCAGCTCACCAGATTTCCCCCAACAAATGTGCAAAATCCTGAGGTTGACTTGCGATCCCCTTTGTCATCAGCATAACTTGCATCTGAGTAGGCTTCAATCCTCAGATGACCATTCTTCTGAAAAAGTAGTCCTTTCCCAGGCTCTGCTTTGACATACTCCAATATCCGCAAGGCGGACTGTAGATGACACTCCCTAGGCGCTTGCATGAACTGACTCACCTTACCTACAGCATAGGAAATGTCGGGTCTGGTCACTGTGAGGTATATGAGCTTACCAACCAGACGCCTGTACCGCGAACTATCTGAAAGAGGAGGCGAATCATCTGTCCAGGTTTTGTCCTCCCCAGTAGCCATGGGGCATCGGGCAGGTTTTGCTCCAGTCAATCCTGCTTCTTTTAGAAGATCAAGGGCATACTTACGCTGAGAGAGAACTAAGGAGTCGGGCTTCCGAGAGATTTCGATCCCCAGGAAGTACTTTGGAGAGCCCATATCTTTAGTGATGAGATGTTGGCGAAGATGTCGCTTTGTCAGGGCTACCCCTTCCTGGTCATCGCCGGTGAGAAGAATATCATCGACATACACAGCCAGAACAACCAGCCCAGAAGGAGTTTTACGAATAAAGAGAGAGTGATCAGCAGAGCTTCGCACAAAACCAACAGCCGCCACAATGCCGCTGAACTTGTCAAACCAAGCTCGAGGACTCTGCTTGAGGCCATAAATTGCCTTCTGCAACCGGCATACCCGTGTCTCCCCCTGAGCAACATACCCAGGAGGTTGCTCCATGTAAACGGCCTCGTGAAGGTCACCATAAAGGAAGGCATTCTTGACGTCCAGCTGAGAGATCGGCCAATCTCGATTGACGGCCACAGAGAGAAGGACCCGGATAGTGCTGAGACGAGCCACGGGGGAGAAGGTGTCAAAGTAATCAACCCCATAAGTCTGAGTAAAGCCCTTAGCAACAAGGCGAGCCTTATAGCGATCCACAGTGCCGTCGGGGCCAAATTTGACCACAAAGACCCAGCGACAGCCAACAACATCAGTACCAAAGGGAGGGGGAACAAGAGTCCATGTACCCCGCTCCGTGAGGGTCGCCATTTCCTCATCCATGGCCAGCTTCCAATGGGGAATCGCAAGGGCTTCCTGATAGGAACGAGGCGTGGCAGTAGCAGAGATAGCCAGCGCAAAGGCCCTGCGAGAAGGTGTAAGACGATCATAGGAAACAACAGCAGCCAGGGGGTGAAGGGTACATGTCCGCACCCATTTTCGAAGCGCCACAGGGAGATCCAGGTCGGCAGCCCCCTCGGGATCCGGAGCGTCCGTGGCAGAGAGAGCTGGCCCGGGAGAAGAGAGCGACGGCGGCGTAGAGGGTGGAGATGGAGGTGGAGAAGGGGGGGAGAGAGGAGGAGCGAGAGGAGGAGACGGAGAGGGAGGAAGAGGGGGTATCTCGGTAGGAGACAAGGGAACGAAGGGAATAGTAGGAGAGTCAGAAGGTAGGGAAGGAGAGGAGGAGGGAGCCGAGAAGTAGGAGGCATTCTCGAAGAAGGTAACGTCAGCAGAGACGAACTGCTGACGAAGAACAGGGTTAAAGCAACAATAGCCTTTCTGAGTGGTGGAGTACCCCAGAAAGACACATTTGGTGGAGCGGGGGAAAGCTTGTCACGGGTGGCAGATGGCTTATGGACAAAGGCAGTGCAGCCAAAGATGCGGAGAGGGAGAGGAAAGGGCTCCTTGTCCGGATAGAGAATGGAGAAGGGTGTTTTCCCGCGGAGAAGGGTGGATGGAAGACGATTGATGAGGTAGCAGGCAAGGAGAACGGCATAGCCCCAATACGAGTGAGGGACATGCATCTGGGTCATTAAAGTGCGGGCCACATCGAGGAGGTGACGGTTTTTGCGTTCCGCCACCCCATTTTGTTGGGAGGTGTAAACACAGCTAGTCTGATGAATAATGCCATGTTGCACACAAAAAGAAGTAAAAGCATGACTTAGATATTCCTTAGCATTATCAGAACGAAGAGTTTTAATACAAAGATTGAACTGATTTTTAATCAACTGATAAAAGGATATCCATACATCTAAAAGTTCAGAGCGATCTCGGAGGAGATACACCCAAGTACAACGAGAAAAATCATCTATAAAGGTTACAAAATAAGAACTACCCCGACCAATGGTGAGGGTAGGAGCAGGTCCCCAGATATCAGAGTGGACAAGATCAAAAGGACGAGTAGAGCCCCGTCCGAGCTTCGGCGGGAAGGAAGAACGGTGATGCTTGCCGAGTTGACAGGCGTCGCATTGGAGAGGAGCACTGGATGGAAGGAGGTGCGGCAGAAGCTGATGTAGTATACGGGGAGGAGGATGACCGAGACGGAGATGCCATTGCAGAAGATCCGTACAGGAAGAGGAGAAGGCAGATAAGGCGGAAACATTGTCGAGGAAGTAGAGGCCGCCGCTCTCAGTCCCAGTAGCAATCGTCCGGTGGGAGCTCGGATCCTGAAAAGAACAAGAAGTTGGTGTAAATGTCACAGAACACTGAAGCTGTTTACATAAGGAGGTAACAGACAACAGATTGCACGGAAACTTGGGCACATAGAGAGTGTCCGCTAGGCTTAGTGAGGGAGTAACATGAACCACGCCCGTCCCATGAACCGGGGAGGGAGAACCATCCGCAACTAGGACCGGGGGCAACCGATCATGATGTTCGAGTAAGGAGAAGCACTGAGGGTTGCCCGTCATGTGATTAGTGGCACCAGAGTCGATAAGCCATTTACCTTGAGTCACCACGTGGGCACTACCTGAAGAAGTCACAACAGAGGCAGATGGCTTGGAAGAGTCACCGGAGGGGCGAAGATGAGGATGCTTTGTCCAGCAGCGTTCAACAGTATGGCCGGTGCGGCCACAATGAGAACAGATGTAGCGGGAAGAAGCACGGCCGCCGGTCTGATGACCGCGACCACCAGAGCCACTGCGCTGAGCGTGATGAGAATAGTGGTCCGGTGGGGGAGAAGGAGCGGGCAATAGCGGGCGCTGAAGGAGAGAGGTAACAGCAGCGATGCGGGCAGCGGTGGCATCTAAAGTGGGAGATTCAGCCTCACCCAGAATTTGCTGGCGGATCATGTCATAAGTATCGGGAAGCCTGAGCAGATAACACACAACCAGAAGCTCCTGGAAGTGCTTGTGTTGTTGAGCCAAATCCGCAGAAAAGGGACGATTCTGAAGAATCTCAGCCCCAAGAGCCTGGACCTGTTGGTAGGCAGCAGCAGGAGACAAGGTGGGACGGGCAAAGAGGTCCGCATACAACGTATAGATGCGGGAAGTCTGAGCCCCTTTGGAGTACAAAGCGGCAAGATGAAGCCAAGCGGCCTTAACCGTCTCATCATGACGTATGACGGGAAGGCACTCATCAGACAGACTGTTCGCAAGCCAAGTACGCACAAGCGCGTCACTGGCATCCCAGTCATCAAAGAGAGGTGAAGTGATAGGAGGAGGGTCATCAACGAGGTGGTGGCGTTTGCATTGTGAGCGAAGAAGAAAGGTGAAAGAGACGCTCCAATCCGGGTAGTTGGAGCCAACAAGTTTGGAAACGGTCCCAAGGTTCCCGGAAGGAGTAGGGGGAAGTGGAGGAGCCGGATTGGCAATAGGGGTGGTGGCAGTAGAGGCATCAGAAAAAGCCATAGCAGCTGGAAACAAGGGAAGCCGGGCGGTTAGGATACAACCCGCACGAATAGGAAGAAAAGCTGCAGCGGTCTCGAGGGTAGAAACCAGCGGCCAGAAAAGCCACGACCAAACCGCAGACGCAAGCAGAGGGGAAGAAGTCGAGCGGCTAGAGGACAAGCCGCACGAACAGGAGCAGGGACAAAAACAGGTCGCTGCGATAGGAGGCGGCGGGTAGGTAACAATCCGCGCAAAGAAGAAGGTCGGCAGCGGTCTCAAGGGACGAAATCCAGCGGCCAGAAAGGCCACGACCTAGCTGCAGACACAAACAGAGGGGAAGAGGGCGAACGGCTAGAGGACAGGCCGTGCGAACAGAAGAAGTCGACCGGCTAGAGAACAGGCCGGGCGAGCAGAAGAAAGCGAACGGCTAGAGAATAGGCCGCGCGAATAGAAAGCAAACCGGCACAACAAGCCGGGTAGACAGCAAGACACAGAATCAGGAGGAGTAGATCGAGTCCTCTGATACCATGTTAGAAAGTAGTAAAAAGAGAGAACAAGCAGAATAACTTTTGAATAATTGAAATCTTATTATCCAAAAATGATGTCTATTACAAAGGTATGCCCTCCCTTATATAGAATGGAGGAGAGAAGAGAGAATACAAATAAGAGATGTGGGACTAAAAAATACAAGTTAAGCGGACTGTACAAGGTAAAACCACACAAGCCGCGCGGTTAGACAGAAGGGCTAACCGCACGGCTTACCATCAGAGAAGAAGATAGGCCGCTGGTGAAGATCGCTAGACCGCCCGGTTAACAAGCCGACGAGTCAAGCCGCCAGACCGCGCGGTCTCCAACCCGCCAAGACAGGCCGCCCGGTCTCCAACTTTAACACCTAGCAGGCAGGACTGGAAGTCACTCGATGGTATTGATAGTGGACCCCGAGCAGATCCCGCTGCCAGGCTCTCACCTAGCTGGAAGGGCAGGAAGTCACTCGGTGTCATCCTTGGCCTCGAGCAGATCCCACTGTCAGGCTCTCACCTAGCTGTCAGGGCTGGAAATCAGTCGATGGAATTGATAGTGGACCCCGAGCAGATCCCGCTGCCAGGCTCTCACCTAGCTGGCAGGGCAGGAAGTCACTCGGTGTCATCCTTGGCCTCGAGCAGATCCCGCTGTCAGGCTCTCACCTAGCTGGCAGGGCTGGAAGTCACTCAACGGTATTGATAGTGGACCCCGAGCAGATCCCGCTGCCAGGCTCTCACCCAGCTGGCAGGGCTGGAAGTCACTCGATGGAATCGGCCTTGAAATCGCCAGGAAAACACCAAGAAGTTTCGAATGCCAAGTAATAAGGGGAAAGAGGTTCTGCATAGGCGAGTTTGAACTCGCCTAACCCAGCTCGGCATCGGCAAAGGGATTCTTCACAAGCGAGTTTGGACTCGCCCAACCCAGCTCGGCATCAGCAAAAGAGGTGGCGAGCCCGGGCCTCGCTGAAGGAAGGCGAGCCAGGCAGAGGCATTCCCCCCTTTGCCTGTTTTACTTAGAAGATTTTTTTCCTTCTTTCTGAGTTCAACCTGGATGGCTCGCGGGCGAGTTGAGGTGGCGCAACAAGGGCGGAGAGCAGCCCGCACCCGAATCGCCTGGAGCTCGGCAAGCATTCAGGACATGCCCACCGGCGGGCGCGTAGTCGCGACCGTCCTACTCGCAGTATTCGCCTACGCGGGGTCGCCGAGGGAAGTACTCGCGGACATACAAGGCACGACAAGCAAGAAACAAAAGAAAAGAAAGAGAAGAAAAGACATGGCGCGGATATGATTAAAACTTCTTTCATTAAATAAGTGTTTACAAGAATGATTACAAGGGTTCGCCTCGGCGAGTAAACCAAAAAAAGAAGATTTACAAGTTTAATCCTCCCCCCACCCCCCGCGGACTGGTCCCCTTCACCCGACTGATCCGGGAAGCTCTTCCCGAACATTGCATCCAAGCTGTCTTCCTTCTCGCTGGGCGGCGTCGCCGGGAACAGGCTCGGCATCAGGTCCCGGGCCGAGATCCCCTCGCATCCCTGCACCAGCACCCTCGAGTCCTTCATCATTTGGAGGGTGCACTCGGCAGCTTGGATGGAGTTGATCCGCAGTCTCTCGGTGAGGTCGGCCTCTCCAAAGATCCGCGGGCTCTTGTAGGTGAGGGTAGGGTCGATGTCGTGGGCCGGGAAGAAGATCTCCGCCTGGCGGCGGACCACGCGGAGGAGGTGATGGTTCTCCTCCTTCAGCTTCGTGTTCGCCCCCTCCAGCTAGGCAAGGCGGGTACGCAGCCCGCTAATCTCCTCCCCTTGCTCGGCATTGCGAGCCTGAAGCTCCCCTGCGGCCTTGGCGTCCTGAAAGAGAAATCGGTTTAGTATCAGCGCATAATACTCTAAGTAAAAGGGAAGAGGGGTGCTTGACACTTACCAACCTGCCGGCGGCCTGGGCGAGAAGACCCTCCGCGATGTTGAGCCGCCTCGCCTGATCATTGACCTTATCCTTGGTGACGTCGCGATCCTGCTCAGCTTTTTGGAGTTGATTGCCGAGGGTGAAGCTGCGGCGGGTGAGCATGTGGTGGAGCTCCATGTTTCGGAGATGGGCCTGCAGACCCTCGTGGCCTAGCTGCCGGAGGGTCATGTTCTTGTAGGCCTCGGCATCCTCGCGGCCATAAAGGCCGAAGACGAGGGCATAGGCATGGCCGGTGGCGGGCTCGCGGTCATGCCAGGATGGGTGCAGGGTGGAGATGGAGACTCGATGGGCCAGCTCATCCCACTGCAGCATGGGCTCGCCTGCCGAGTCCTTCCACCGCCCTCAAAGTTGAAGAGGGGGTGTTGCTTCGGCGCCGCGTGCTCCTGGGCCACCCTCTTCGCCGAAGGGGGAGGAGAGATCGCCGCCGTGGAAGAGGGTCCCTCACCACCTTTTCGGCCCTTGCTGGTAATCTCCTTCAGCGGGCTCTCCGACGACGCGTCAGGAGTGGTCTCCGACGAGCTGATGTACTTGGGGCTGGATTGATGTTGTTGTTGTTGTTGCCCACACGAAGACAGCAGAGCTCTCCGCATCTTTTTTGGCAGCCATTGGCGGTGTGGCGGGTTCGATCCCGCATCCTCAGGTCGCCTCTTGCTGGAAGAGGGTTGGGAGAGGGCTGCCTCATCTCGGCAGGCCGCCGCTGCCGCCTTCTCGCGGGCAAAGGGGTTCGGGTGCGATCCCGGATCTGCAAACGGCGGGTTCACAGGAATTATTCGCTCCCCTGCAAGAAAATACTTGGAAAAAAAATAGAAACCCTGCAGCAATGTGGCGAGCTCGGCGATCGGGCGAGCTCGGTGAGATGAAGAGAGAACAATACCTTCACCGGGTAGAACGGGAGGGAGAGCGTTGAGGCCCCTTCGCAGGAAGACGACATCGAAGTCCTTGTGGAGAAAGAACTTGTGGAGCTCGGCATCATTGCCGGACACGACAGGGGGGCGGTAGACTTTCTCGCCCTTCTGCTGGGGCGAGTAGGGGATGTTGCCGAGATCGCCCTTGATGAAGGCGATCTTGGTCATCCAGGTGTGGTGCTTGTTCGCGATCTCGCGAACCTTGATCAGCGAGCCCCCGAAGTAGGCGACCCCATCCGGCGTTGCCTTGTAGGAAAAGAGCTTCCTGAACACTGTCAGGTTGAACTCAATCCTCTCCCGCCGGAGGTAGCTTGCGAACGCCACCATCATCGCGATGGCGTTGGAGTTTAACTGCGCGGGCACGGCTCCATAGTACTTCAGGATTTGCCGGATCTCCGGACAGAGGGGGAGGCGCAACCCCACTTCGAAATGCGAGATGGGGAAGGCGAGCACGTCCCCGTAAAAGGTGTTGATGGCCTCGCCCTGCCTCGGCCCGCGCACCTCGAAGCCCGGTGACACATACTCAGCCCTGAACTCCGCGAGCTCTTCTTCGCTGGTGTGCCCCTCAAAGAAGCAATAATAAGTGAAGTGTTGCGCGCAGTTGGAGCGGCCGTCGGCATCTGGATTGGTCTTACCCATGTTTGCGGAGGAAGAGGCAGAACGTGAGCAGGAAATGGAAAAGTGCAGGAAGAGAGGGAAAGAAAGCAATAAAGGCACAGTACGGGGTAGGTGAGGGGGGGGGGGCTATTTATAGGAAAAGAAATCTGGGGCAGGCCGTCCAATCGGCTCAGCTCGCCACCCCAGCTTGCCACCCCAACTCGCCAACCCATCTCGCCGACTTTCGATGCGTCCCAACCAAGGCTAAGTCAAACATTGCAGTATATTATTTGAATAACATGTCCAAGAATATTCTAAAAGCTACTTATTACAGAAACAAAGTTCAGGAATGAAAAAGCAAGGCGCACGAGCAGGGAGAGCATCGGGATGCGAGTACCGGTCGGCTCGACAAAGGAGCTGCTCACTTACCTACCCCGGCCTCGCGACCCCCGCTCCCCAGACTGCCGCGCGCGGAGCAGCTCGCGGATCCTTCCCGAATTCCTCTGCACCACCGAGAGGCCATCATCTATCTCGTCCAGGAGCCGGGAGGGGGACATCAGCTCGCCAGCCCGGCCGCTTCGCACCTTGTTGGCGAGACGCGCTGTAGCGTCTCGTTGACCCCCTGCACCTCGCGCAGCCCGCACACCAGCTTCTTGAGGAGCTTGACCTCCCTCCTCATCAGCTCACCTTAATCCACCTCAGGACCCAGGTAAGAGTCCAGCGAACTTGGGGAAGGGAGGGGAGAGTAGTGGGCTGCCCGCGACGATTCCTCGGCAGCGGATTGGCTGGGGAGAGCTGTGAATACAAGCGTTAACAAGAAAAGGAATGCAGGAAAATCTCATGGGGCAAGAATCTAAGCGAGACTGACTTGATGAGCTCAGCGGCTCAAAGGAGATGCGGGGAGGGATGAACATCAGATCCTTTCCGCGACCTGGACCGTGAGCCCCCAGCGAAAAGAGCTCGAATCCTGCGCTGGGGATGGTTCTCAGGACCGCCCCCACGACAACGTAAGCTTGCCGAGGAGGGGAGGCGCACACGGGCGAGTTCGGCCACTGCGAGCTCATGGGCAGGATCCTAAAGAGAAGAGGTGGGTCCTGGGGACGGTTATCCGGTGCCATGAACCGCGAGTCCGCGGGAGTCGCCTCGCCTCGCGGTATGGGCTCTCGCAGTGTGGCGCCCTCCATGTCGTCAGGTTGACCATCCGGGTCGTCGCTGACCACGACAACCTCTCTGTCCTTCTCAAGAATTGTCCGAGTGGAAGACCCGGTCTCGCGCTCCAGGGTGGCCCTCAGGTCGTGGTAAATGGGCTCGGCCGCCTGAGGGAATGACTTCGACTTCTTGGAGCTTGGCTCGGCGGAGCCAATTTGAGGAACTTTGGTAGGAACCGCCGTCAGGGCGGCTACACGAGCTGCAGAAGCCTGGCGAGCTCGGTCTAAGCGCTCTTGAATCTCCTTGGGGAGCGGCATCTTGGCAGGGTCAAAGGGAATGGCATGAGTCAGGCAGGTGGGCAGGCGCATATATATATAGCCGCAGGTGGACCCCACCCAAAGATTCCTTCCAACTCGCCAACCCACGCTCGCCGCACACTTGGGGTTGGATGTTTCATTCCGAGCTTTGCCAAGCTCAAAAAGAGCGGGGATTATGTACAACCCCGTGTCCGGCGAGCAAGGCCGCCAGGAACCAGACAGATCAGGCTAAAGGTAGTAGGCGAGCTCGGCAGTAGAGAAGGCGAGCCCGAGCTCGGCGATCGTCGACCAGAGATCGGCATTCGACGACCGGAGATCAGTATTTTCCCACCCCGAGCTCGTCATTCACCGAGTTAGCCCCAGCTCGCGCCCTCGTAACCGAGCTCGGCAACAGCAGGCAAGCAGGACCCGCCGAGGTGACTAAGTCCCCCAGCTCGCCTGGATGCATGAGGTACTTTTTACTGTTTTACCCCCGCTGGCCTGTCTATAGCCCTTCAAAACAGTGGAGTTTGGTTGTTGGCAGACCCAACCAGGGGTGTTTTGGTAACTTCAGGTCAGTTCTGTTTTGTTATTGGCAGTTCAGATTCTAAAAACTATAAATATGACCCAATGGGGTACCCCCAGAATGAATGCTTCATGTGCCTTCCTGCTCCAGCTTCCAAGTGCTTTCTGAGGGTACCTTAGCTCGGCTTCTAGCTAAGGAGGGGAAGCGCTCTGAGATCTTCCGGGTGTGTGGTGGGACCTCACCCGTCAAGCCCTTGGGTCGGTCTTACCTTGTCTTCTTTGTTGTTTTGCTTGCAGGAGCGAAGTAAGCCCGAGACCACCCCCTTCCCCACAGGTCGAACTCCACAGGAGACCGAGATTTCGGTTTCAACACTTACGCTCGGATAATGCAAAATAATATCTCAGTCAAGCTTTTTCCTCTTTCTACACGCAACATGGGATTATTCATCAAACCAGTTGCGTTTATACCTCCCAACAAAATAGAGTAGCGGAACGAAAAAACCGTCACCTCATTGATGTCGCTCGCACTATGCTCACGCAAATGCATGTCCCTCGCTCCTACTAGGGCTATGTTGTTCTCATCGTTTGCTATCTCATCAATCGCATTCCCTTCACCGTTCTCCGTGGTCAAACTCCTCTCTCCATTCTCTATTCGGGCAAAGAACTCTTTCCTCTTCCTCTACGTATCTTTGGCTGCAGAGCCTTTGTGCATGCTCCATCTGCCACCCGCAACAAACTCTCCCTGCGGTCCACTAAATGTGTCTTTCTGGGGTACTCTACCACTCAGAAAGGTTATTGTTGTTTTGACCCCGTTACCCGCAAGCAATTTGTCTCTGCGGATGTCACCTTCTTTGAAAATGCATCTTACTTCTCTTCCTCTTCCTCCTGTACTCCTACTGATCCTACTCCTCACCACCACCCCACAATTCACTCTGCTCCTCCTACTGTTCCGCCACCTCCACCATCTCCACCCTCTCCACTATCTCCACCCTCTACCGCCTCTTCTCCACCGTCTCCCTCCTCTTCGCCGCTGTCACACTCTCCTCCCGGGCCAGCTCTCTCCGCCATAGATGCTCTGGTTGCTGAGGAACATGTTGTAACGCCCCGAAAATTGTGTGCGAGTCGGTCGCGAAAAAGGGTTTTTGGTGCCTGTATAGGGGTACATGATCTAGGACACGGGCGTGTCCAAGGCCATGTCTGGCTGGTGATTTTTGGTCGTTTTCATCCCGAGAAGGACACGGCCAGGAACACGACAGGATGACACGGGCGTGTCATCCGACACGGGCGTGTGCCAACCTGTTTCCCTACCCGTGTGGAGTTGGGTTGTGTCCATTGTCGTGGCAGTTATGCGTGACACGCCCCCAAACACGGGCGTGTCGAGGAACCAGACATGGGTGTGTCAGGTGAGACACGGGCGTGTCATGGCCCGTGTGCGTCTCTCAGTTCGACGATCGTGCCTGAATCGAGCCACACGGCCTGGGACACGGCTGTGTGCCAAGCCGTGTTCGGCCCATGTTTGGAGAATTTTGTGCTGATTTGAGCCGTTCATTTTCTTTAATTAAGATCCGACGGCCCAGATGAGATCCTGCTCTGTTAAGGCCGGGAATAGGAGGTTAATCCCTCATTTTCTTTCCAAAGCTTTCTCCTTCCAAGGTGAGAGAGAAGAGGAAGAAGAAGGAGGTTTCCGGCCGCCGGCGGAGCACCGGAGCACCGTTTCGAAGTCTGAGAGCGGATTTGTGGAGGGATGGTCATTGCGAAGAGTTCTGTCCGCGTAGTTTTTCCATGGCGACAAAACGGACTACAAGGGTAACGATTCTCAACTTGAGCGTTTGAAGCTCTTTCTTTCTGCATAGGGAATCCTGCTCCCGTGAGTGTGCGGTGAGTGCGTGGTGTTCCTTGGGGTTGATGTGAATAGTCCCCCTTGTGTTGCATATAGAGCCCGGAATCGTAAGTACGGGCATAGGCATTGTGTGTGAAGCCTACCCGGACGTGTACCGTCTGGATCGGTGATGTTGCATTTGCTTTGATTTGCCGGAGAAGACTCCGTGCTTTGGGTTTTTCGGGTTTCTACGCGGTAGATTGCAGCAGGGATCCTTGGAGGTTAGCTTCAAGGCGCACCCGGAAAATTGAGCGGAAACGTGTTCTGCTAACTTGGTGGTCTGGGAACCAGCCTTAATCATAAATGGGTTATGAGATTGTTTTGGAAAATTTTGGGATCCGAGAGAAGCTTGGCCCGCGCGTAGGACTTAATTTTTATATGCCGCGTGAGCAACGTGCAAGTGGAATTGGACCTAGGCTATGTGGTACGGTGCGAGAAATCCGAAAACGGGCACTGGCCGTAGGCATAGTCGGAGCCTTAGACGGTGGTCAGATAGGCTAAATGCTCACATGTTGTTGCCATCCTGGGGGTGGTGGTGAATGCACTGATTGGTCAGGGTTCACCATGAATGTGCCATGAGTGCACGAGGTGTTTGGCCGTGCGAGCCTACACCTGTGGCGAAATATAATTGCGCTATATTGTTTTATTAGACTAATGCTATGCAGGGAAAGAGCACCGCCGTCCCGAGTAAAGGGCGGGGTCGTTATAATTTGGTCGGCTTTTAGCTGACCGTTGCCTTGTTTGCCACCGTGCGGTGGTATGTGCTTGCAGGTGCTGTGGAGCCGAGCACCAAATAGCGGGCTGGAGCCCATGTTGCTGTGCTGGCCCTAGAAGGCCATAGAATAGTTGTTTTTACATTTATCATGTGTGGCCGGCCTGCGAGTCGATGTATGTAAGACATGTTATATTAAGTGAACATTTGTAAGGTCATAAGGTCATGTACCCGTTTCAGTGTATTTGGGGTTTCATTCCTGTAGTTGTAGCTGTGGACATTCATATTTGTTGGTTTTAAGTTTGAGTTCTTTCAACTTTAAAAACTTCCACTAGAATGCTCTGTGTAGGACGAGTAGTCTTAATTGGATGGTTTGGATATTCATTTGGTAACTTTTCCGACTGTCTGTGGTATATGGCGTCAGGTTCCAACTGGACCTTCTGTTATATGCCATGTGACGGATGGGGGTGTTACAATTTGGTATCAAACTTCTGGTTACGGTCAGGCTTAAATGAATTCGTGGGCGAATTCTTTTAAGGGGTGGTGAGCACATGTGTGCGTCATCGTTATAACATTAAAAAGAACCCATGAATGTCCACTTAGGAATGAAAATACACTTGTTTTGTGGAATTTGAATGTTCCAATGATTGATTTTAGCAATTTGTTTGTCGTCTAATCGTGTGTCTTTGCTACTATAGGCAGTTAGGAGCGGTGCTGGTCGGTCAGAGCGTCCACAATCAGCGGAAAGTAGTGCACCAAGGGACGTGCCTACCACACCTCCTTCAGCGAAAACCATCAGGATGGTGGCTGAGGCCGTGTTCGCAATGATAAATGCCCAACCTGCAGGGCAAATGCATCGCGCACCTCCTGCGAATGAGCAAAAACCGGTTAGGGCGGCAGAGCCGAGAGTGGTGGAACACGCAGCAGTGGAGTTGGTAGAGCCGAGAAGAACTACGGAGAGGAAGCTAAAGTATGTGATGGGCTTTAATCCTCCAAGGTTTAATGGGGTTGGAACGCCAACTCAAGCTGAGGACTGGCTCTCTTCGATAAAGAGGGTCTTGACGGCCACAATAATTGAGGAGTGGCAGAAGACCACCATAGCGACTTTTCTTTTGGAAGGCGAAGTGAGGCTGTGGTGGGACGAGATGGAGTTTCATCTTCTAGAGGGAAGACAACTTGCGGATGTGCCGATGGAGGAATTTTCAAGATTGTTCCTAGCCAGATTTGTACCCTCTGCTCAGAAGTTGGAGATGAAGAATCAATTTCTTGGGTTGATTCAGGGATCTAGAAGGGTGGACGAATATCTGCATGAGTTCACACTGTTGGGTCGTTATGTTGGTGCTATGTTTACAGAAGAAGACCAACCGATTCTATGAGGGCCTTCGCGGCGATTTACAGTTACTCCTTGCTGGGCCTAAGGCGCAGGGCTTCCTAGCCTTGGTCAATTCAGCCCGATCATTGGAAAAGGTTGCGAAGAAAGTTCAAGAGAAGAAGGACCCAGGAGAAAAGAAATCTGAGTTCAAGGTGCCAAATAATAAGTCAAGTTTCCGCAGGTGGAACAAGAAGCGGAGGACTTCGAACTCAGCCCCTTCGGCTGATGCATCGGGGGCAACTTCAAGTCGAGTCCCCAGAGCTTGCTACAACTGCGGGAAAATGGGGCATTTTTCTCGGGAGTGTTGGAGCGGACGTTCAAAGTCCGAGAGGAGATCTGGAGCGAATTATGAGGAGAAAGGGAAGGCGGTGGAGTCAACCGCGTCCCATCATGATCTAGCCTAACCTAGAGTCTACAACCTTGGTCTGCAAGAGGCCATAAAGCAAGCGGACGTGGTGACAGGTATGTGTTAAATTACAGTGGTTTAACTTTTATAGTTGTTACCTTCGTATTTGTTAGCTTACGTTTGTTAGTGTTAGGCTTTGTGTTAATTTTGGGTTTCCGGCGAGAGCCCTTTTTGATACAGGAGCATCACATTCCTTCTTGTCCGAAAAATTCATATCGCGCATCAGAGTTCCGTTCTCGATGGCAGAAAACAAGTTGGATGTGTTGTTGCCTAATGGGTGCTCAATGCGTGTGGATAGGTTTTGCGTTGTGAAGATTTGGATTGGAGACCGGGAGTTTGATTTGCGGGCGTTGATTCTACCATTAGTGGAGTTCGACGTAATCTTCGGTATGGATTGGCTCTCGGAGCAGAGTGCATGCATTGATTGCAACCGTAAAGAAGTCAAGTTGGGTCTGGACACTGATCGGGAGACTACTTTTGCGGGCATGAAGGGGTCAGGGAAAGTTCTGATGTCAGCCCTTCAGATGTTTAAGGCAATTCGGTCTAGGGCAGAACTGTATGTCACTCTAGTGCAGACTTCGACGCCTAAGCCTAGTTTGGACAGCATCCCAGTTGTGTCCGAGTATCCTGATGTGTTTCCAGATGATCTCCTAGGAGCCCCTCCTTAGCGGGAGATAGACTTTACTATAGAGCTGGTACCGGGTGCCAAACCGGTGTCACGCTCCCCTTATCGGATAGCCCCAAGAGAAATGGCCGAATTGAAGGTGCAACTGCAAGAGTTGCTAGAGCAAGGTTATGTGCGTCCAAGTTCGTCGCCTTGGAGCGCACCAGTTCTCTTTGTTAAGAAGAAAGATGGGAGCTTGCGGCTTTGTATCAATTATCGGGAATTGAACAAGCTTACAGAGAAGAACAAATATCTAGTCCCGAGGATTGACGATCTGTTTGATCAGTTGGTTGGATCAATAGTATATTCGAAGTTAGATCTGAAGTCCGGTTACTATCAGTTGAGGATAAGGGAGAGCGTCATCCCAAAGACAGCATTCAGTACGCGGTTTGAGCATTACGAGTTCACGGTCATGCCGTTTGGGTTGACAAATGCGCCATCCGTGTTTATGGATCTGATGAATAGGACGTTCAGAGAATACCTGGATCATTTCGCGATAGTATTTATCGATGATATCCTGGTGTATTCGCGGTGCGAGGAGGATCACTACAACCATTTACACATGGTGTTGGAGACATTGAGGAAAGGTCAGTTGTATGCAAAGTTCTCCAAGTGTGAATTCTGGTTATCCTCGATAGCGTTCCTTGGTCATGTTGTCAGTGGAGAACGAATAGCTGTGGATCCGGCGAAGATAGTGGCGATACGGGAGTGGACTACTTTGACTACGGTGGCAGAGGTCCGGAGTTTTCTGGGGCTTGCTGGCTACTACAAGCGCTTCGTAGAGAACTTCTCGCGGATAGCACTACCACTCACGACGTTGACAAGAAAGGATCAGAAGTTTGTGTGGTCAGCGGAGTGCGAATAGGCTTTTGAAGAGTTGAAGAGGCGTTTGACCGCGGCGCCTATTTTAAGTTCGCCAAGTGGAACCGAAGGGTTCGAGATCTATAGTGATGCTTCAGGTAGTGGTTTGGGCTGTGTTCTTCTACAGCATGGGAGAGTGATAGCTTATGGTTCACGACAGCTGAAGGTTCACGAGAGGAATTATCCGGTCCATGACATAGAGTTAGCGGTCGTGATTTTTGCTCTAAAGCTTTGGAGGCACTATCTGTACGGTGTGAAGGTCGATATTTACACCGATCATAAGAGTTTGAAGTACCTGTTGGACCAAAAGGATCTGAACATGAGGCAGCGGAGGTGGATGGAGTTCTTAGGGGACTACACCTTCAAGATACATTATGTGCCTGGGAAGGGAAATGCAGTGGCGGATGCGTTGAGTCGTAAGAAACCCGCACAAGCCAACTGATTATCGGTACATGATGACAGATTGGTCCAAGAGTTGGAGGCATTGGAGTTATCTTATGTCGATAAGCAGTCTAGTGCCGAGGCGAAACTGTTTTGGACTGAGGTGCAGTGTGACCTAGCGGATAGAGTTCGGTGGGCTTTGGTTCAGGATAACAACATGAAGCAGATCTTGAAAGAATCTTTGGATGGGTCAAATTCCCAGTTTGTGGTTGAAGATGGGTTGCTAAGGAAGGACGGTCGTCTATGCGTTCCTAGTGCGGATAATCTTCGGGAGGAGTTGATGTATGAGGCTCATCATACCAAGTACTCAATCCACCCAGGAAGCACGAAAATGTATAGAGACATGAAGAAATTATTCTGGTGGCCGGGTTTGAAGAAGGATGTGTCACTTTATGTGGCCAAGTGTCGTACTTGTGCATTGGTGAAAGCGGAATGCCAGAAGCCCGGAGGTTTCTTGAAATCCCTTCCTATCCCAGAATGGAAGTTTGACGGCATATCTATGGATTTTGTGCACGGTTTGCCGAAGTCGTAGAAGGGAAACGACGTCATTTGGGTGGTCGTAGATAGGTTGACAAAGGTGTCGCACTTTATCCCAGTCAGAAAGGAAGATCCGGTGGAGAAGTTAGCCAAACTTTACGTGGATAATAGTGTATGATTGCATGGTGTGCCTCACAGTATTATTAGTGATCGTGATGGACGCTTCACGTCGAATGACTGGAGGTTGGTGCATGGTCTGTTGGGTACTAAGCTAAAGTTAAGCACAGCCTTTCACCCGCAGACAGATGACCAAACCGAGAGAGTCAACAGGACTATGGAGGACAAGCTTCGCATGTGCGTCCTAGATTTCGGGAAGAATTGGGAGGATCACTTGTACATGGTGGAGTTTGCGTACAACAACAGCTTTCAGGTAAGTATTGGAATGGCGCCTTTCGAAGCCTTGTACGAGAGGAAGTGTCGTACGCCGTTGTCTTGGTTGGAGGCAGGCGAATCGAAGTTGTATAAACGTCAAGCGGTGGAAGACGCCACTTCAATGATATGGACAATTCAGGAAAGGCTGAAGATTGCTCAGGATAGACAGTCAAAGTATTACAACGCAAACATAGAAACGTGGAGTTCAACGTTGGCGACATGGTATATCTAAAAATCAAGTCGTTCAAGGGTGTACCGCGGGTTCGACGCTTGAAGAAGCTGAATCCGAGATACCTTGGACCATTTGAAATCCTGGAGCGTGTTGGCGAGGCGGCGTATAGGTTGAAGCTGTCGACGGAGTTGAGTGTGTTGCATGACGTGTTCCACGTATCGGTGTTGCGTAAGGTAGTGCAAGAGCCTTCGCAGATCGTTGCGGACAATCAGGTACCGGTTGATTATGAGTTAACAACAAGGGTCAAGCCAGTACGAATTGAAGATGTTGCAGTCAAACGACTCCGCAACAAGGAGGTTAGAATGGTTAAAGTTCGTTGGGATAATTGCGGACGTGAGGAGCTTTCTTGGGAGCAAGAGCAAGCTATTTTGGAGGAATACCCCGAGTTGTTCCACTCAGGTATCAGTTAGATTTTGTGTACATTTGTTTAATTTCGGGACGAAATTCCTTAAGTGGGGGAGATTTGTAACGCCCCGAAAATTGTGTGCGAGTCGGTCGCGAAAAAGGGTTTTTGGTGCCTATATAGGGGTACACGGCCTAGGACACGGGCGTGTCCAAGGCCCTGTCTGGCTGGTGATTTTTGGTCGTTTTCATCCCGAGAAGGACACGGCCAGGAACACGGCAGGATGACACGGGCGTGTCATCCGACACGGGCTTGTGCCAACCCGTGTCCCAACCCGTGTGCAGTTGGGTCGTGTCCGTTGCCGTGGCGGTTATGCGTGACACGCCCCCGAACACGGGCGTGTCGAGGAACCAGACACAGACATGTCAGGTGAGACACGGGCGTGTCATGGCCCGTGTGCGTCTCTCAATTCGACGATCGTGCCTGGATCGAGGCACACGGCCTGGGACACGGCCGTGTGCCAAGCCGTGTTCGGCCCAGGTCTGGAGAATTTTGTGCTGATCTGAGCCGTTCGTTTTCTTTAATTAAGATCCGACGGCCCAGATGAGATCCTGCTCTGTTAAGGCCGGGAATAGGAGGTTAATCCTCATTTTCTCTCCAAAGCTTTCTCCTTCCAAGGTGAGAGAGAAGAGGAAGAAGAAGGAGGTTTCCGGCCACCGGCGGAGCACCAGAGCACCGTTTCGAAGTCTGAGAGCGAATCCGTAGAGGAAAGATCGTTGAGAAGAGTACTGTCCGCGTAGTTTTTCCATGGCGACAAAACAGACTACAAGGGTAACGATTCTCAACTTGAGCATTTGAAGCTCTTTCTTTCTACATAGGGAATCCCGCTCTCGCGAGTGTGCGGTGAGTGCGTGGTGTTCCTTGGGGTTGATGTGAATAGTCCCCCTTGTGTTGCATATAGAGCCCGGAATCGTAAGTACGGACATATGCATTGTGTGTGAAGCCTACCCGGACGTGTACCGTCTGGATCTGTGATGTTGCATTTGCTTTGATTTGGCGGAGAAGACTCCGTGCTTTGGGTTTTTCGGGTTTCTACGCGGTAGATTGCAGCAGGGATCCTTGGAGGTTAGCTTCAAGCGCACCGGAAAATTTAGCGGAACGTGTTCTGCTAACTTGACGGTCTGGGAACCGGCCTTGATCATAACTGGGTTATGAGATTGTTTTGGAAAATTTTGGGATCCGAGAGAAGCTTGGCCCGCGCGTAGGACTTAAATTGTATATGCGGCGTGAGCAATGAGCAAGTGGAATTGGGCCTAGGCTATGTAGTACGGTGCGAGAAATCCGAAAACAGGCACTGGCCGTAGGCATAGTCGGAGCCTTAGACGGTGGTCAGATAGGCTAAATGCTCACATGTTGTTGCCATCCTGGGGGTGGTGGTGAATGCACTGATTGGTCAGGGTTCACCATGAATGTGCCCTGAGTGCACGGGGTGTTTGGTCGTGCGAGCCTACACCTGTGGCGAAATATAATTGCGTTATATTATTTTATTGGACTAATGCTATGCAGGGAAAGAGCACCGCCGTCCCGAGTAAGGGGCGGGTCGTTATAATTTGGTCGGCTTTTAGCTGACTGTTGCCTTGTTTGCCACCGTGCGGTGGTATGTGCTTGCAGGTGCTGCGGAGCCGAGCGCCAAATAGCGGGCTGGAGCCCATGTTGCTGTGCTGGACCTAGAAGGCCGTAGAATAGTTGTTTTTGCATTTATCATGTGTGGCCGGCCTGCAAGCCGATGTATGTAAGACATGTTATATTAAGTGAACATTTGTAAGGCCATAATGCCATGTACCCGTTTCAGTGTATTTGGGGTTTCATTCATGTAGTTGTAGCTGTGGACATTCATATTTGTTGGTTTTAAGTTTGGGTTCTTTCAACTTTAAAAACTTCCACTAGAATGCTCTGTGTAGGACGAGTAGTCTTAATTGGATGGTTTGGATATTCATTTGGTAACCCTTCCGACTGTCTGTGGTATATGGCGTCGGGTTCCAGCTGGACCTTCTGTTATATGCCATGTGACGGATGGGGGTGTTACACATGCCGACCTGGATCTACCGATAGCTCTTCGTAAAGGGTTGCGAACGTGCACCCAGCACCCGCTGGCTGCTGTTGTTTCATATGATTGTCTGACTCCTTCTCGCAGGGCATTTGCATTGGCTATCTCTAAGACCGCCACTCCCCGCACCTACCAGGAGGCTCTCACTATTCCTCATTGGAAGACTGCTATGGATGAGGAAATTTCTACCCTCACTGAACGGGGGACCTGGACCCTGG
Source organism: Platanthera guangdongensis (assembly GCA_039583875.1). NCBI lineage: Eukaryota > Viridiplantae > Streptophyta > Magnoliopsida > Asparagales > Orchidaceae > Platanthera > Platanthera guangdongensis. The sequence goes on along the minus strand of CM077162.1, from coordinate 173,456,610 downwards.
TTCCCCCACCTTTGGGCACAGATGTTATTGGCTGCCGTTGGGTCTTTGTTGTGAAATTCTATCCTGATGGTAGCGTGGATCGCTACAAGGCCCGCCTGGTGGCCAAAGGTTTCACTCAGACATATGGTGTTGATTACTTCGATACTTTCTCTCTTGTGGCTCATCTCAGCACCATTCGGGTCCTTCTCTCTGTCGCTGTCAACAGGGATTGGCTCATTTCGCAGCTGGATGTTAAGAATACTTTCCTCTACGGTAATCTGTAGGAAGATGTTTACATGGAGCAACCTCCTGGGTATGTTGCTCAGGAGAAGACACGAGTATGTCGGCTAAAGAAGGCTATCTATGGCCTCAAGCAGAGTCCTCGTGCCTGGTTTGATAAGTTCAGTGACATTATTGCGGCCATTGGTTTTACAAGCAGCTCAGTAGATCACTCCTTGTTTGTTCGGAAAACCGCCTCTGGTCTGGTTATTCTTGCGATTTATGTTGATGACATTCTTCTTACAGGAGATGATCAGGATGGGGTATTGCTGACAAAGAAACACCTTCGTCAACACCTGGTCACAAAGGATATGAGGTCCCGGAAATAATTTCTGCTGATTGAAATCTCTAGGAAGCCCACCTCCATGGTCCTTTCCCAATGGAAGTATGCTCTTGATCTTTTAAAGGAGGCAGGATTGACTGGTGCTAAACCTGCCTGTTGTCCTATGGCTGCTGGAGAAGATAAAACTTGGACAGATGACTCGCCTCTTCTATCCGATCTTACGAGGTACCGACGTCTGGTAGGCAAGCTCATTTATCTCACGGTAACTAGGCCCGACATCGCTTATGCTATTGGCAAGGTGAGCCAGTTCATGCAAGCTCCTAGGGAGTGTCATCTACAATATGCCCTGAGGATATTAGAGTATATTAAAGCAGCACCAGGGAAAGGACTCCTCTTTCAGAAGAATGGTAACCTAAGGGTTGAAGCGTACTCTGATTCAAGTTATGCTGATGACAAAGGGGACCGCAAATCGACATCAAGTTTCTGTACGTTTGTTAGAGGCAATCTTGTGAGTTGGAAGAGCAAGAAACAATCTGTGGTGTTCAGGTCTAGTGCAGAGGCGGAATATCGCAGTATGACGTCGACTACATGTGAGTTGAAATGGTTGCGGGCTCTCATGTTTGACTTAGGAGAGGTTTACAACTATCCTCTTCCTATGTTCTGTGACAACAAGTCCGCGATATACATTTCCCAAAATCCAGCCTTTCATGAGAGAACAAAACACATAGAAGTCGACTGTCATTTTATTCGGGAAGAGATATTGAAGAAGCAGATTTGCACTCTGTTTGTCACTTCCGACAACGAGTTGGCAGACGTCTTCACCAAGCCGGTGTCCGCTTCCTTTTTCCACATCTGTGACAAGCTGGGCATGATTGATATCTATGCTCCAGCTTGAGGGGGAGTGTTGCAGGATGGAGACCGGGCGGTCTGTTATTGTTCGGAGACCGGGCGGTCTGGCGGTTTCTCCTAGCCGGTATGTGTGCTGGGCTGTTGCAGTTTAGTGTCCCAGCGGTCAGGCGGCTTGTCTCAGATGACTTGGAGACCGGGCGGTCTAGCGATCTCCTGTGGTGACTTACTCTCTGTGTTGCTTGTTCTCTCATCCTGGATGTGGTCGGGCGGTTAGCCGGTTTGTCTAACTGCACGGCTTGTCCGATTTGTCATTTTGTAAAGCCGCATATACTTGTAAATTTTTAGTCCCATATTGCTTATTTGTAATTTCTCTCATCTCCTCCATTCTATAAAAAGGAGGCTATACCATTGTAATTGATACCTTTTTGGGATAATAAAGTTTACATTACTCAAATTTTTTGGTCTGTTATTTTCTGTTTGCACAGTGGTGAAGGGTTTTGGACAGTGACAGGGTGTTGATTTCGATGAGATCTTCTCACCCATGGTGAAGATGTCATCCATTCGTGTTGTACTTGGCCTCGCTGCGAGGCTCGACTTGGAGATAGAGCAGATGGATGTCAAGACCACTTTTCTACATGATGATCTTGAGGAGGAGCTATACATGGAGCAGCCAGAGGGTTTTAGTGTCAGAGGGAAGGAAGGCCTGGTGTGTCGTTTGCAGAAGAGTCTATATGGCCTGAAGAAGGTCCCGCGACAATGGTATAAGAAGTTTGATTCATTCATGGGGGAGATTGACTTCAGGAGGACCACACTTAACACTGTGTATTTTTCAAGCAGTATGCTCCAGAAGACTTCATCATTCTGCTATTGTACGTGGACGGCATGTTGATTGTCGGGAGGAATACTACTCGCATTTCTGAGTTGAAGCGGCAGTTGAGTTCTACCTTTGAGATGATGGATTTGGGTGTTGCGAAGACTATTTTGGGGATGCACATTCACAGGGACAGGGGAGCCAGATTACTTTGGTTATCACAGGAGCGGTACATCCGCAAAGTTTTACAGATATTTGATATGGATCAGGCGAAGAAGGTGAGCATGCCTCTTGCGGCTCACTTCAGGCTTACAGCTGATCAGTGCCCCAGCACACCCGAGGAGATTGAGGCTATGCAGAAGATTCCATATGCATCAGCAGTTGGGAGCCTAATGTATGCGATGGTGTGTACACGTCCAGACATTGCGCATGTTGTTGGGACCGTCTGTAGATTTCTCTCTAATCCTGGGAGAGAGCATTGGTGCGTTGTAAAGTGGATACTGAGATACCTGCAGGGGACTTCAGACTTGACGTTGAGATTTGGAGACAGTGAGCCAGAGCTGTTGGGCTACACTGATGCGGACATGGCTGGAGATGTGGATTCCAGGAGGTCGACATCAGGATACATGATTCTGTTTGCAGGGGGAGCTGTCTCGTGGGCATCGAGACTGCAGAAGTGCATTGTACTGTCCTCCACGGA